>VYZT01000055.1:37671-60815 GCA_013400735.1 Pomatostomus ruficeps
ATTGTTTTTTTTTTCGGCCCCTCCCCCCCCCCCCCCCCAGATTCTGCAACACATTAGTGAGACAGAGGAACAGAAGTAATACAGCCCCTGCAGCTTTTTACAGCCATAATGCTGGGTAGAAGTTCAAGTCAAGCAGTGTGGGGGGAGAAGGACCAGGACACACAAGCCTTACTCTGCTTGGGGTCCTCAGGAGTCAGGTGTTGGTTATGCTTTAAATCTCTACTCTTCTTTTATCCTATTTTACTCATTTTCAGAGACATTTGATTTTAAGTATTTGGAGCTGCCTTCTCTTGGATGTCATTAACATAATTACTGATTTTATCATTTGCTCACTGGATAGGTTCAACATATTCTTGTTAGTTCTTTTGTGTATGGAATGAGTTGTGTGTTGCACATCACTAATAAATTTCAGGAGCAAGGAGTTTAGTATACAAAAGAAAAGAGATAACTATTTAAAGGTATTTCTTTACTCAACTCATGACTAAGTGCACAGGGAGGTTGAGATATCAAAGGCTGAAGATTAGCATCTTCTAAGAATGCCCTGTGTCCACACAATCACTAGTAAAAGGTTTTGCAAGCCATTTAAGATGACATTGACCTCCATTTTCTGACAAACTGGAAGCATTACATACAACTTAATAAGAGAAAAAGGGGGAAAACTAATTGACACAGAAAGGTCAAAGCAATGTAAATGTGATGTTTTCATGATGGGAAATATCTTCATGGTTGAAAAAGAAATGAGGCAGCTTATTGAGGATATTAAAATTTAAAAAAGCATGCTGTTAACATTAACATCTGGTTTACCTAATATAGAGTTCATTACTGTTCAGCATTTTATCTAAATAATTGTCTTATTAATGCTTAACCAATACCAAATAACTCCCCAGCACTTGCCTTAGACATCTCTATGAATATTAGTAAACTTATTATACTTGGTCCTATCACAATGAAGCTCCAGTGGATTTATAATGACCAGATACTTAGAATAAGCAGTGAGCATTGAGAAGACTCTTCTTTCTTCTTGTGTGAGCACAGTAAAATACCAGAGGCTCACTACAGTCATCCTCAAAACTGGAGAGATAGTTTTTCTAGTTGTGAAAAGACACAATTGTGAACATCTGCAGGACTGCTAACTTGAATTCCTCTTACTATTTCTGAGGATTGTACCAGGACTGATTAGGTGCACCAACTATTCAGACAGCATTTAGCTGATGAGAAGGCAACCTGTTGTCTATTTAACATACTGGACTGCATCCTTTAGCAGGTGACTAGAAAACTTCAGGAACTACCTTCCTCACTTTAATTTCAAAATATTAGACAATGGGAAAAATAATATCATTTAAGGCTTCTAAAATTTTGGACTCTAAGAAATAAAAAAGTCAGTGTCTTACCAAGGGAAGAGGTGTGCTATGGCAAAATTTGTAATATTTAGGTACTGTCAGCAGTCCTTAGAATACACTATTTTTCACAGAACTTCATGGAAAAAGGTCACTGGAGATTGATTCAACCACTATGATCAGAATGTTTACATTTTAATTAGCACATGAGAAAATATGTATTCCTAACTTTGTAAGAAAACTGTACTACAGCACCTTTCTCTGTGCACAGATCACAGTTGTTAGCTGTATCTTTAGAAAACTGTACATTATTCTGAAAAGACAGGCAGGTGGGAACGTGGATTTTTCTTGTAACTCTTGTGTTCAGCTGACTGCACTGTATTACAAGTAAAATATTATTTTAATTTAATATTCAATATTTTATGACAGAAAATATCAATGTCACAATCAGTAGCTGAAATCCCTTCTATGATGCGACACATGATATGTCACAGGTGTGAATCTGTGTACTCAGGACTCACCCTGGGCCATTTAAAATGCTGGTCACAGCAAATACTGATGTACAGTGGATGGTAGCCATGGAAACCAGTCAGAGCTTACCTTAATAATATTTTTTAAGAAAACTAAATTTCAAAGGGTGATTTTTCTCTTTCTTCAGGGGCACAGTACATTATAGCATCTAGAAAATTATGCATTAGAGGTTTTTCAAAGTAATTCCATCTTAAAATCCCTTGCAGATGTTGCACAGTTGCCATTTCTGCCCACTGAAGACTAGGTGTGTTATTAAGGCATGATAAGCACACAAAAACCTCCCTGGGGAATGCAACAAGTGAGGAGCAGAATTGGAGCACACCCCAGGCTGCACTGAGAGGAGGCAGGTCCACTGCTGAAAACTTCATTTTTCCAGCCACTCCTGGAGGGACCAAACAACTGGGGAGGTGTGCTAAGCAACAGGGAAGGCAGGCAGCCAGGCACCTAGAGAATACATGCACGGCAGGAATGCAGGGGTGAAGGGGGCAGGAGAGGAATCTTGTGAAGGCTAGATGCATGGGGGGATTAAATGCTTGAAGCCTGAGAATAGAGCAGATGGAAGCTCTTGGTAAATACAGGCTTTGCTGTGAAATTTGCAGTATGAAAAGGGAAGTTTTCTGGGAGGAAATAGTAATTTAGAAGATACTTTTCACAGAAAGCAAAAATACCTCAAAAAGTATGGATGTCTTTGCACTGTATGGACACAAACACATGTACTTGAACTAGGTTGAGGAGTTAAAAAGGAGAGCTAAAAGAGAGAGCTAAAGGAGGGTCTAAAAAGAGCAAGCAAAAAGGAGAGGGCAGAACCCTCTGACCTTTATTTATATGTTTTTAGAAATTACTGTGGATTGGAGGTAGAAATTACTACTTCTCAATCACACTGGTCAAAGGACAAATCTACCACATGTCTCCGCCTAGGAGAATGGAACGAAAACAACAAGGACAGTTAGCAAAAACATGTCCATGTTTACAACAGCATGCGTGAGAAAGTATTACAGCAAAGAGAAACATTGAAAAACCGCAAAACTCAGGACAACAAAAAAGCTTTCTGACAGAACATTGAAATCAGGTACTGAAAAGTGCAAATAAGATTCACAACATATTCTGAGTTGGAAGGGACCCACAAGGGCCATCAAATCCAATGTTAAGTAAATGGCCTGTGTGGACATTGAACCTACAAACTTTGAGTGCTATTAGCACCATGCTCTGACCAACTGAGCTAATCTCATCTCCCGGCGGGGAGGAAAGCTGGCTTTTCCCTGGGGAAGTGTGCTGTTCCACTCGAGTTCTCTGACATCAAAGACTTGGTAGTTCTCTCAGCTACAAAAATGAGCAGGCAGACCTGACTGATGACATGTTTGCAGCTAAATATAAACTCTCTGACTGTAAAAAGCATAGGGAGGGAAAGAAGATGGGAGAGAAACCTCCCCTTCCTTCAGCAGGGAGGCTGTTCCTGCCTCTACCCCAGCCTGTGAGGCAGCAGATCTCCACTTTGGCTACTCCAGTGGGAAGCTCTGAAACAGATCCACAGTAAAATAAAAAGAAATAGAAAGGGTATCAAATGAAGAAAGGGGAAAAATAAATGACGAACAAAAGCAGAGCTTAAGACATTTTCCACTGCTTTGAAAGAATAAGACACCTACAAGAGCAGGAAGACAATATATAGATGTAAGATTGGTTTTTTCCACTCCTTAAAATTTCTGTATATTCAGATTTGTGCATGCACGTTCACTTTGAAACAATTTTCCAGTCCCATTAATTGTGCTGTGATAAGAGCATATGGCGTCTGCAGCAGACCCTACTGGACTTCAGTGGGCAAGTTAACAAACAGTAATATCCAAATGAGATCTGACTTCACCCTTGTCACCATAATTTTTCATTACTTCCTATCCTAGAAAAAAAACCAAACAACAAAACCCAACCAATCTTATGAATGCTAGACACCTGCCACATTAGTTAGAAGGTAAAACCAATAGGAAAAAGTATTGCTGCTTTGTGGTGCACAGGGCATTCATAGTAGTAATTTCAATTCACCACAAATTCAGTAGGGTGCCAAGCAGCACCCTTCAAACTTTGAGTGAATCTGTAGCTGAAACTGGATCAAGGTCCAAATTTCATAGTATGGTAAGAAATAGTTAACTGCAAAGAGTTGACAGATTACTATGCAGTCTTTCCCAAAACCCAAATATAAAGCTGATTTACTACAGGATTATTTACTGTCAAATTAAGAAGCTTTTTTTTCCAGTTTGGTTGGCAATTTTGCAACTCTCAGATGACAAGCTAACTGTCTGATCTCAAATTAAATCAGCAGACTTGTGTCATTATAACTGTTCTCTTAAAAAGTATAGTGCATGGAGAGGAAAGGAAACACTACAGCAATGATTTTAGTGAAATTTTCATCTAGATTCTGAAAGTATTCCCTGGTAAAATCCTGGTTTACCTCTACTTGAATAAAATGAAAATATGATAGATGTCATCAGGATACCCAAGACAGCCCTGTGGAAAAACAAAAGCTTGATAGCATTCATATTCCTCAAAGAAAGAGAAGCATTGAAAATATGACTCACAATAACCAAAAAGTGTCCTGGGATGACATTATGAAACCACTTTATTCCTTCCCTGCCTGCTTAGTGCCCACTGCCGCTGTACCTTTAAGACAGACCTGAGGGGCGGGGCCTGAGCTGGGGTCGGTTTAACCAAACCGGCACATGCAAGGCAGCGATAAAAGCAGCTCGGCCCAATGGCCGGGGGGGGTTAGCGGCTCTCAACCGAGACTTTGTGAGGGGATGGCTCTCCGTCCCGTGCTAGTATGAAAGAGGTTTTGTTTGTTTTTTCCTTTCCCTCCCCCTGGCCTCCCTACTCTCCTTCCCATCTCTCCAGCCCAGGAAGCTTGCAGGGTGGCCCCGGCGGGGCGGCGGAGTGGCCCCGGCCAGTCCAAGCTGCAAGGAACGTGAGCGAGGAGGCGAAGTCACCAAGATCCACCAGCTCCGCCCACTGTGCCATCAGCTCCTTGTAGGCACCCTTTTCCCGTTTTGTTCTCTTTGTTTGTTTCATTTTGTGTTAATAGATAGTTTTTTTCTGTGTTAATAGTCACCTTTTTTTTTCTCCACTTTCATTTGCTGTGGTTAATTTGTTTCATTGGCGGAGGGAAGAGGGGAAGCCCTTTTCCCTTGGGAGGAGGCGTTCATCCCTGAGCCTTTCTTTCTGAACACGTTTGTCTCCCAAACCGAGACAAAAACTCAGATGACTAACTTACAGTTCCAAGAACATGGCCTCTGCTGTTAAATATCAATCACAAAGTGAAGTATAGCCATTAATATTTAAGACCTTCACCACCGGGAAATAGAGCACCACTTGAATACTCTCTCTTAAAATTTATTGTCACATTTCAAAATGATGGATGAGGTGTTTTCCAAAGTTTTGTTTCATGGAGTTGTTTTGATTGTCTTCTGAAGTATATGAAATTATGCTCTTAAGACAGAAGCTTTCTGATGATAAGGAAAAAAGGGATCTACATTTATGAAATAGCTTTTTTTGCACCTTCAGTGTCAATGTGCTGCAATAAAATTCATGAAGCTCTTGAATCCAGTGCAGGAAGAAACATCTCAATGGGTCACCATTGTCATTCTTCCCATGAGCCCAATTCCACCCGTCCCCATGAATACATATTATCTCTGGTGCTCACTGAAATTGTCTTAAGGGATGGTCCCAACGTCTGTCTTTTCCTGTGTTCTTTCTTACTCATCATGAGCCTACTCCTCTTGCATGCATGATGTAATTGAAAACAAAATGTAGGCTAACTGCAAAAATTGTACGGTTTTGATTTTTTGCTGTTAATTTGATTATACTTTAATGAAGGCACCGCCATTCCTTCTGCATCACTCTTCCAATAAACTTTTTCAATGCAGGAAGCTTTTCATTACTTTCTGTGGTAAATGTTAGTCATATTTATTGAGAAATTATAGAAGGAGTGCAATTCACAATTATTCACAAACTGTTTAATTTAAGTATTAACATCTTAATGATTTACAGGGACTCTTCAAATGAAGTGAAGGTTTATAATGAAGATACCATCCCTCTGTTCCCCCTTTTCCCATTCAAGGAACTTAGAACAAGAACCCTAGTAGGAAACTCAAAACTTTCCAAGGAGTAAACAGATCCAAAGAGCCTATGGCTTGGTGAAAGTAGAATAGCAAACACTTAAAAGGTCACAGCTTAGCAATATTGTGCTGTACTTCAAAAGGAATTATCTGTATTCATTTCAAATCCCCAAATAAAATTCAACACAGATTCTTCCTTAACATAGAAGTGTGATATTTTTCTTAAAAATGCAATTTAGACTGCATTTTAGATCTATATTTGAAAATTTGAATTGACTATTAAAGTGCACAGGCCTTTTTTTACATGAAGCAGACTCTGATTTCAGATTGGGAAAAGCTCTTGAAGGTTGATAAGTGAAATGGCTGAGTAAGGAAGAAGGTTTATCCAGAGGAAAACCATATGCTCCAATGACTATAAATCTCATTAAAGAGGTTAAGACAACTGTCTTCTTTTGGTCTAGTTTAGCACAGAGATTGGGATAACCAAATACTGAAGAAAAAGAAAAGCCTATTTTTCTCTTCTAGGAAGAACTATGTGAATCCTGGGAGCTCCAGTGATGTTACAAGCACATTAAAATAAAATTAAAATACCACCTCATAACATAAACCCAGACTGAATAATACATTGACTTGAAGCAAAGCATTTAAAACTAACTTGTTGGCATCTTCTGTCAGATGCAAATAAATAATGTAAAAAAATGCCAATTATTCCTTTTCACAGAACTAACAGAAAAATGTACTTTTTCCTTTAGCATGGACCTACCTGTGTCCAACTTTTTGCTTATTCTAAGAAGAACTCTCCTGGAATTTGTTGCAGACCTTCTCAGGCCATTGCATTTTATGCTTTCCCTCCAGCCCCCTCTGTCCCCCTAGTTCAACTTGCTGTTATTTATTAGCTGGAATAGCACAGTTTATTGCATATACAATCAATCAATCAATCAATCATTCTCCTTGGAATTCCCATCCTTTCACCAAGACCTTTTTTGCACCTACTCCTGTAGTCTATTCTATGAAATTTCAGCAAATGTCACTGTCAAACAAACATCCAACTAACATGCTCATGGCAGGCGACACGTGTGCATTAGTATTAATTAGCCAATACCATTCAGCTTTGTCACATGAGCTGTGTTGCTTCTTCTCTTTTTTCTTGTATCTGAATCAGTGGTTGCAATCCCATCATGCTGTGGCTGGTGCTTTCTGCAGAACCTCATCAAGACACCAGGTGTAATGACATGTTTTCATCTTTCTTTGGCAGAAAGAGGGATTTGGTTTTATGCTATGCTCTAACATTTTGGCCTGTGAAGTCAGCCAATCCATGCTGCAGATTTTATGGTGTTCTGAGTACAAGCAACCAGAAATTTCAAATCTTCTTGAGCAAGAAGGAAAGCTCCCTATAAATATGTAAACATATCTGCTGTGTTGTGCTAGTCACAGTTGCACACCACAGCATTTTACAGAGTGGTTTATTAGACTCACTTTTATTACTACAACTCAATTGGAGATAAACAGGCTTTACTCCCAGTAAGAGGATACTGCTCAAAGAGCAGACAAAAACTTCATGTATCATTCTCATATTAACATATGCTACATGAAGAATTCATGCGCACAGATAAATTTGGGATCAGAAGAAGGAACAGTTTTTGTGCTGGATGTCAATGGCAAAAACAGTAATATTCAGTCTGTGGGAGGAATCTTTTCTAGAATAATAAAATAATAATTTAGACCCTTACTAAGCATATTATCTATGAACCTGAGAAACTAAATTTGAACCTTTCTAAACATTTTGTTTCTCACCTCACAGTCAGCAACCCCCAGGAAACTGAACAGCCTGAGCAACAATATGTGCAGAAAAAGGGAAGAGTAACAGAAATGGGTCTGTTCACACAAGATTCTGCTCCCAGGTCAAATTAGATTAAGAAAGTCATCTTTTTCCCACCCACATGTGCTCCAGTCTAGACAATTCCATGTTGAGGATTCCAGTTTGGATGTGCACTTAACCTGCCATCTAGTCCAATGTTGTCAGCACCATGGAAGCTATAAATGACATAATTCTTTGGTACAAAATCTGTACTGTTCTACTTATTGCAGATGTTGCTCTTGTGACATCATTGCCCATCTGCCCTGGATGCAGATGTCATCAGCTTCGGGCTACCACTTATCTCATCCAATTCCAATCATAAAATTACTGCATATAGGACTCAGACTTTCCAGGCATAGAATAAACTTTAAAAACCCACTATTTTGCACTATTCTATTTCTTAGAGAATTCCATACTTGCTACCACTCTTGATCTATACAACACAAACTTAAACTTGCTGTGTTTCACCTAAATTCTAGGATCTATGATGCTTTGAAATATCAATATGATTCACGTATTTCAAACCTTGACTTTCATAATACTTATATATATATTTTAATACAGTTGCAGTAATAACTTCACCCGCATGTAAATATAAAAAAAATTCTAATTGAAAACAAATAATAATTTAAGCAAGAAAAGAAAAAATCTATGTCCTAATGTATGACCATGAAAATAGTAATTTATTTTTTTAGCTTCTAGTGATTTCCCAGCCTGAGTTCTGGGCTTGAAGCTTGTGGTCCTTGCTCAGAAACTAATCTGGACTTTAGGCAACCATAGAAATGAATATATTTATTATTGTTGTGATTTTGTTCAATTCTTCCACATCATCTTGTTAAGTTTCTTCTTACGAAGCTCTGACATGAAATAGTGCCTTTTTTGCATTTCTCAGTTCTCCTGGCCAACAATAGATACAAAAGGCTTGTCATGCAAGGATTCCTTTGCCTTTTGAACTATCTGCTCCTGCCTCTGGATGTAGTAGAACCATCTGTTTAGAGCCACGAAGACCTCTGTCCTATTTTGGAGACAAAAGTGGATATTTGTTTCTATAACTCCAGGTCATAAACCTCCTCTGCCACTCAGGTGAAGATGAGCAGCCCCTGGGACTGCTTTCTCAATAAATGTGGCAGCAAGCCATCCATCTCCTCTCCTAAACTGTTATATTTCATCCCACATGGGTAGGGATGGCAACAGAAAGGCCCCAGAAGCTTTAGCAAGAGAATTGCACTGCATATACAGGAAAGCAGGGCCTGATGCCCTCTGCATTGCTAAACACACACACAATGCCCCTCGTATCTCCTTGAAAACCATGTCTTGCAATTAATGTTGTGCAGGGCTGCCTGGGTCATGTTGTCAATGCCAGGGCTATTATTTCAGTCTCTGTGGACTCAAGTAAATGACATCCCATTATTATGCTTGATTCGCATTTTCAGACATTTCTTTGAAAAATGAAGAGTAGTGAAGATGTGCCTCATTTAATGAAAACAGGGATTACTTCTTTAATCATTAATGATAAGTTTATATGTTTTAGAGGGAATACACTACTAAAGCATAATACTCTTATAAATATTCATTCCCTAGACATACAAGGTCGTCAATTTTCTTTTACTTACCCATTTGCAAGAATTTGTAATCAAGTGTGTCTGGAATCTTCCTTCTCATAAAAGTATAATCTGGACATTTTCCAGCTACATCAAAACTGAATGTGTAGAGTTCATTGCAGATATCTTCGGAAAGCAGAGGCAGGGATGATGATAGTAAGGTACAGTTATGGCAAAAGTACAATGTGCTGACTGCAGGTAAAGCATGAACAATGTTGGCAACTAATTGCCATCACGGAGGGAACATTGCAGTCACAGTCTGTTAACTGTATCAAATCTGTCATTTGTTGCTGAATAGTAGCTAAGGAAGTGTAATTCAGGTAATGAGGAGGGCATGTAAAGCAGCAGCACACAGCAGACACCTAAAGCTATGTCTCCATGCCAATCTTTGGATGTCATGCAAAAGAAGTGGCAGGAGGATATCTTCAGCATGGGAACTTGACTTTGGATGGATTCTAACTATGGTCAGAGTAGGTGCTGTCATTAATACCAGCCATGCCTCCAGCTGTACATTATGCCATTGCTATTGTGATGACCTGTGTAACTACAACTCACTCCTTCTATTTGCTCCAGAACCATCTGCAAAGCTTATTGTGACTTCTGGCAGCAGCACATGAAGGTACACAAACTCCAGGCTTCTCTGAGAGAAGAAGCAACTCAAAGCCTGAGGAAGAATCAGGAGCATCCTCTCACTCTCCAGAAAAACTCATTACATTATAACTGGAGTATTACTCAGCAAAAATTGCTTCCCTCAGTTTCAAGAAGGAACTGACAAACTGCTACACAGGGAGAACGTAGAACTTTCTGTGTAGTGAACTATGAAACACAGATGGACTTTTATCCATTGTCAGTCTCGCACTAGACAAATGCAGGACTTGACAGGATCAAGTGGCAATGGTTTTGAACTGAGAGTAGAATTTAGGTCAGATATTAGGAAGAAATTCTTTACTCAGAGAGTGGAGAGGCACTGAAGCAGGTAGGCTGGGTAAGTTTTGTACTCCTTATCCCTGGAAGTGTTCAAGGCCAGGTTGGATAAGGCTCTAGAGACAATCTGGCCTACTGGAAGGTGTCTCTGTCCAAGGCAGGGGGGTTGGAACCAGATGGCCTTTAAGGTCCCTTCCAACCCAAACCACTCTGTGATTCTATAATTCTTTGCTTGGTCATTAAGACTGCAGTAACACCGGTTGATTGGCTGCCTTGCACTGATAAGCATATAACTATCCACTTTAAAGTTATCACACACTAAAAAAAATATCCGAAACCTAAAAGGAATCCAAAGTGCTGAGCACACAGTAAAAATCAGACTCTTAGAAAACTGAAAGCTTAGAAGATGGGATAGAACAGAGGCAGAGGAAAGCAGGAAGAAAGAAGCTGCATTTTAGAAACATGAATTGAGATATAGAGTGATTAAATGGCAAAATAGGAATAGAAATCATAAAAAATAATATGGAATCAACAGGTAGATGGATATTTACAGTAGGAGTGGGTTAGAAGGTATTTGCACTGGAATTTGGAGGAAACTTTTTCCATTAATCCAATGCAAATTCTTAAAAAATTCTCACATTTTAGCACCACAGTTTCACATACTTCCTTGACACTCTCCATTCTTTTCTGTGCTTCTCTGTAGAAATATACTGCAAAGTGTATATGAAAATGTTTAGGTCAGTTATTTATTCTATTTGTGAAATTAAATTTTTATTAATAAACGCTTTATTTTGAAAACAGTTATAAGCCTTTTCAGGTCCTTTTTTTTGTTTCAGCAATTAGAAATTAATTTCTAAATCCCTTTCAGATATTCCTTATGACAACTGTGTAATTTTATAAATAACTGACCCACTTTACCACAACAAGAACTATATGTCTGAGAACTGTTTATCCAGAAAGCTGAGGAATTCCTTACCTTGATGCAACATATGCTTTACCAGATGTTTCACAGGGAAGACAACCACGCTGATAAAAACAAATTGCACTATGAGCGAACTTTTAGGGAACTGATTTGGATTTTATTTTAACTTTAGGATGGCCTGATTCTATCACTTTCTGGTGGTGGGTATCTGAATTTGTTCTTCATGATCGTGGTTGAAATGAGCTGTGCAAGAAATTGTCCACCCTCTGACCCTTCAGTTGTCAAGAAAAATAAATGTTTTTGAATGAAGTGTTTATAAGGCAAAAATGCACACACTGATGTCTTTATGGAGGGGAAAATATATCACAATTGCAATTGCTTTTTAAGCCATCCTATTACCTTCAGTTCATGTTAATTAGAGCCACAATAAAATTTTCACTGTGTTGATGAACTGTAGCAAAGAAAGGTCATAAAACCTGCAGAGTTATTTCTGTTTGCTCAGTGCCATTGGACTGTGTGGCAAATGGGAGTAAGTTCTTACTGAAGCTCTCAGTTACACATATTCCCTGAGAAAATAATAAGGTCAATTTGATTTTTATTTTCAATTTTTTCTTTTCCTATAAACAGTAGACAGTAGCTGTCATCTTTGTCAACTGCCTTGCTTTTCATACTTTATTGATCAGTAATTTGTCATTGTAAGTTCTTTCACTAACTTTGCTTTATCAGTAATATTTTTTGTCCAGCTATTTAACAATTATTTTAAATTGGTTATAATACTATTAAAAAAATAAGAAATCTGTATTTTGATGTCAATATTTCAGCAAGAAGGAATTCATATACAGCAGAACATTTCTACTACACTATTATGAAGGGATGGAATAATCATTATGGAGCATGATTGCTACAAAAATACCTGAACAGTTTATAAATTGTGGTAGAAATGGAGGCAATGGTGTGTGTTTTCTCTAATCTTTTTCTAAAATATCCCAATAACACAGCTGGGAAAGGGAATTGGACACTCTTGATAGAGGGGAATTTATATGCAAACACACCGGAATTTTCCAAGGCATGGGGTGAGAAAATTATAGTAGAATAACCTGTGCAAAAGAGGAGCCATATGTTTTGAGTGCTATTGATTTTTCTTCTTTAGATGGGGTATTGATCGCTCCTGTCTGTCCATTGATTAGTGAAAAAGTCTATTTTTCACTTTCAAGAATCATTTTCATTGCTTTGTTGCCCTTTATTCCTAGGCAAAATCCCTATAGATGCTATACTTCAGGAATTTCTAGGCATACGTGACCTTTTAATTATTTATGACTTGCATATCTATCAGCTGAAATCTCATGGCAGGAAATGAGATTAAATTGCTCTGAAAGAAGAATCAGGTTCTCCAAGTTGTAGATCTGAAGCACAGCATCTAAAGACAGCCTGTTGTTCAGCACAGATATCATCCTGGCATACTAAAAATAAATTGAAGATTACATGATCAAAATTCTACACTATTTTTATTCATTACTCAGAAGATAGTAAATGCCATCATCTTATTTAAGAAGAAAAGGTAGGGGCTGCTCCTCAGGGTTTGATCTTTTTGCTCAGCAGCCAACAGCCCTTTCCCAAAGGAATTCAAAGTGTATTCCCAAAGGAATACAACTGCTTCTCCACCCCGCACAAGAACCTGCCCCAGACCTCCTCCTGCAGACACAGCCCCACAGCCCCCAGCACACAGATGGGCATCAAGAACATGTTCAGGCCCTTACAGGATTTTTTCTGCTATGTATACACTGTTACTTGATTTCAATACAAAAGTCAGAAAACAAATATTGACTGCTGTTTGGGAGTTTATAATTGTGGCTATCTCTGGGGGCTCGATGTCCTTCATATTTTGTTTATTTGCATTACGGCAAATACAAGCAGCCAGTTAAGCTATAATGTACTCATACTCTAGAGAGACACAAAGGCTAGTCTGATAAAAATGAGAACTGTGGAGTGGGAACAGTGTTCTTAGGTGTTTTGTTGGGATTTTTTAATTCCTTCCCAAGAGTTTTATTGCTTTCTCTTCAGTCCTAGAAATTAGATATTTATTTTCCAGAAGAAATCAAAGAAAATTTAACATTGCTGATGTGTTATCCACTTCAGAATTGTATTTGAAACATGACAAAAACCCCTTCTTTCAAGCATGTTTTCTCCAAAGCCAGTAATAGGTTTTAATGGCTCAGAAAGAATAGCATAATACAGCCTCATCAAACCTAATCTACCATGAGAAGAACAGTAATATCAAATGGCCTCTCCTATAGAAATGAATTGTAATTAATTACCTAATTTGTTGGAGCATCTGTAATATATATTTAATGACACTACTGTCTGGCACTGCCTTCTAGACAGTGTTCTGAGGAAACCCAATCTAAGCATAGCCTCAAGCTGATATTATCAAATAACTCACCATGCTGTGTAAAAAAATCCAGATTAAAAAAAAGCAGCTAGTATTTCAGCTTACAGGGCCTCAGGAAAGCCTGTGTTCACCCTAACATTTCTCTCTGGCAGCCCCATCACCTCCGCCTTTATTTCTGGAATATGCAGTTAATAGGTATTCAGCTTTGGCCTGACTGTAGGTAGCACCAAGCAAACAATAGCCCATTACTATATATCACACTCCAATTACTAAAGATCTTGCCATGTGTCTAATAGTCTGATATAAACAGTCCATTAGCCTTTCTAATGGTGGTGTTAAATAAAGGGTGAAAGAATAGTACTAGAACAGCTAGAAGCCCCTGGGCAGCTTTGCATCTTCCCATGCCACTCCTTTTAATGAGATTATGCTATTGCTTTGGTCGATAGAAACTGTCATTTGAAGGTTTCCAGTTCTCCTGCCCTTTTGTGTTGAACTGACAAGGCAGATGTATCTAAATATTTACCCTTTCATCTATTTTCTTCAACAGAGTAAAGTTCTTGCCCTTTATTCCCACTTACGTCATTGCCCCTTTTTGCCAGATGGAACAATGCATCTCTCCTAATCAAGTATGGAATCTCTGGTGCAGACCCTTCCTGGAATCAAATGCAGCCCGTGAATCTCTCAGAATCTCTGAGAGACAACATTAGTCATACAAATGACCCTTGCATTAGTGTTCTGGCAAGGCATTGTAAGAGTTAATTCAATTATGGTATGATATTTTTTCCAATTAGAGGAATGTCCATTATTTTTCTTTGCTTTGATTAAAAATAGTAGAGCCCTTCAAACTCAGAATAACTACAACAAAAAGCTACTTAAGACCTGGAAATGTAAATTCAAAAGACAATATATCAAAAAAGTAAAATAATTGAAGGAGAAGTATTAGATTAGAATACAAATGTTTACAGAATTGTAAAACTATGTTACCTTTAGAAAGGCTATAGCAGAGTTGGTGTGTGTTATACAGAGGATTGGCAATGAAACACCAGAGGACAACATTCAGTAATGTTCTCCATCATAGACTGAAACTGTGCTAACTGCTGATCTATAGTATAAGCAAATAAACTGAAGAAAATTACAAAACTGATTTTAAATGTCTGTCTCACAGACTGATCATCATTTAGTTTAAGCTATAATGAACAACAAACTATGGACATGCTGTTTACTTTTAGAGATGTTAGTATGCCAGTAGACCACAAGTGAGCAGCTCTTTAGTATGGATCTGTCTGACAAAACCTGTTGAATTATTGTAAAAGTTCAACTTTGATATCATACAATAACCGAGTCCAGAATGATGGTGTATTTCGTATGTAAAACAGAATAAAATATTACATGTAACATTCTGGCACTTATCATTTGTTCCATCAGTGTTTCTTTCTTTTAAATTCTGCTAATTTAGTAATTACAAAAGTAATCAATGAGCCTTCTGTCCATAGGTCTTCTATGAAGCTAGTGGATTTAGCAGGAACCATGACAAAAAACAACATTGTAGCACTACAGTACTGCAGCAACAGGACCTCCTTTCAAGACTGGAAAATAAGCTGGCATCTTGTGTGCTCTAGTTTTGGAGAACCTGCCTGATATAACACTTTGGGTGTCATCTACAGATGACAATAACTATGGTTTGCAATGTATTTTTACTGTATAGACAAATTTTCCAAATAATTTCACAGTTGTCATTGAACAAGTTTTGGAATAATATCAACCAAAGATTACAGGATAACTTCTGCTCTGTATAGTTCTGTTCAGTTTGGTAGGGTTCTCCCTAATAACTCAAGCAAAATGTAGTCAAGGATACAAAGAGTCTCCATCGCCTCTTTGTGACACAGCCTCAAAAAGAAGATCATTTTAAAATAAGTGGGTGGAACTTCCTGGTGAGGAAGGGGGATCTCTTGGAAGCTCTTGTGAGCCACAGTTAAGCAAATGGGAGCAGAGGCTGTGCTTTCCTCTAGTCTATCAGCTGTTAGTTTCCAGTTTGTAGGAGCTTTCTTTGTTCTTCTAAGAAGGAAGCAATAAAAAATCTGAAAAGGGCAAAATGGAAAGTGTTAACAGAAGTCACAGAAAAGAAAACTTCTGTCTCTTAAAAAGGTTGAGGCCTGAAGTCATTTAGTGGTAAGCAAAAACCCAAAGCTATTGGAAATGAGACTGCACACATAGGCAGAAGCCCCATCCAGGGATGTCAGAAGTTTCTGATGGAATTCACAAGTGTTGGGGCAACCTACATATTAAGCTTCACAGATACATGTTATGTGTGGTTTAGACTGACCTCATTTCAGACAACTAAACTGTAGATTTCTGCCTCTGACCTCATTGCCGGAGATTCTTCTTGCAATTGACAGTATGAAATAGGTACATAGGTACATGTAGGGCATGTTTCATCTTTGCTGCTCTAACCTTAGAAGAATCTCATTTTACAACTGCATATTTCATTTCTCTCATTAAAAATTACTTTTAGGCAACTAGTTCAGTCACAAAGTCAGATTCACATTATAGTCAGTCACATCAGATCAGATGTGAAGCTAGAAACGCCAGTGTCCCAAACCACAAATATCTTAAACCAAAGAATCTGAAAAGCTTCTAGTTCATGGGAAAAAAAAGGAAAGCAGAACTCCTAACAGCTAAAAATCATCATTTACTTAGTGTGCTATGAGGAAGCCAACAGATATTGAATTTGGACTTGTTGTTACTATGACTTCATGTAACATCAAATAATGATTAAAGCAGGGTGTGAGGGAGTTGCTATGCTGTATTACCCTGGCATATCCCTTAGATGAAAAAGAGATGGTAAATCACAAATCATTGACTGGTCCACTTGAACAACCTTCACCACTTCAGACATTGAAAGAAAGCCAAATTGTGGTGTGAGGCTGTACACTGATGTTCAGAAACAGTCTATAAATAATCTCTCTCATGTTCACAACACAACTATTAGAAACAGGAAGAAAAACTGTGGCAGTTTAAACTTTTCATACATTATCATTTTCAACACACCTGAGCATGAAATGAAATGCCTCCTGGTTGTCTCAGTTCCACAAGAGTCTTTTAGACTCATTAAAATGTTAAAGACTTTTCAGACTTAATAAATGGCCCTCATTTAAGACATGATAATTAAAGACACGTAGTCAAGTAACTGTCTTTAATTCCACAGAACAAATAAATACTTGGTAAGACCATAAAGAGCAGATGCATAACCAAACAGGACTGGAAAGGACAGTCTGGGTCACCACATCCAGTCTCATTCTAAAATCTCCTGAATTTACAAATCTCCATCTAAAGAAAAATTATTTCTTTTTTATCCTAGCCCCTTACTGAACGTCTATTGCAGAAACATTACCGAAACTTTAAACCAAAGATTAGACTTAATTTTTTGGTAATAATTAAACCAGGAATTTCTGCAGTTTATTTACAGGCTAGGCTAATGGAGGAGAACGCTACCCTTTTTATAATCTCTGATTACCTTGCTTTCCATATCAGCTCATATGTCACAGTGAACTTTTTATTCAGTGCAGCTTCCTCTTCAGAATGCTTCTTTGAACACCATTATTTCTTTGGCTTAAGGAGGATATCTATGTGCTGGTTTTAGCTGGGGTAGAGTTAATTTTCTCCACAGTATCTAGTATGGGGCTATATTTTGGATTTGTGCTGTAAATGGAGGGATTTGGGCTTGATAACACAAGGATGTTTTAGCTATAACTGACCAGTGCCTATACAGGGTCAAGGACTATTCTTCTCCCCATCTTCACATCAAAGGAATATGTGATAAGTAGCATAATATGAATAATTTTTATTGGTTTATTTATTACAGCTATGGTATATAACTTACCAGAAATGACAACTGATTGGCCATCAATGTTTCACAATCTTCTGTAACAGTGCACTGTTATCTTTTGAATAGTTGGAGTCATACCAAATTAAATCTCCCTGACTGCCAGAATTCTGTCAAGAGTTAATTTTATCTTTGAATACACAGTCCCATATAAATATCTATATTCTCATTATACTCCCAGAAGTGTTTATTGGTCATTATTTGCTGTAGGTCCACTGAAAATTCTGTGGTTAACCACTAGGGAAAAGAAATTACACCATAAAAGTTAGATGTGAAATAAGGCTTTATGGAGACAGTTTAACAGTCAGCAGATACATAAGTAATTAGGTCTTGAAATGAAAAAGTTGAGAGTTTGAGGTGGGAGGGTGTAAAGGTTTAATGTTGACCAGGAGATGGAAAACCACATTTAAAAAGATTTGTCTGCAGTGAAGACATTTGTTGGCATAACAGTGGAGGAAAATTGCAAAGAATTGAGTGAGTAATAAACACTGATGCTTGAACACAAACAGAAGGCAAATGCACAATCAATATTTATTTGCAAAGACGTGGGCAGAAGCAATTGTTACCCTCAGTGTTACATTAAGTGTAAAAGGGGTCTTGCAATAATCGAGTTTTGCCATTTTTCTGGTCACGTTACATAAATGCTGGAAAGCAGCTGAACTTAAACACATGTGAGTGCAGTGAAGTCAATCTCCAAACCCGGAGAAAAAGCCTTCAGCAGGCTCTGTCTGTGCTGTAACCACATTGCCACAAAGAAATTACACCCACAACTTACACTTAGACAAAACCTGACTAAAAGAAAGAGGCATTCAAAAAATTAAACATATTTAAAAGCAAGATCTCTGCTCTGTCATTTCAGCTTGCTCTAGTCTGGACTTGGACTTTATTTTTTGTTTGAAAGTCCTATAGCAAGGCCCACATGGTCTATGTCAGTTAAAAAGAGAACTTTGTCTGATACACCCACACTGGTCAATATGAGAACTCCTGCATGTCTCCTTCATATAAAATGTACATGTCCAAAATGATTAAGTGTCTGCTGCTACTGGGCATTGCATCCCATGTTTAATCCATTAAATTAATAATAATTAAATCATTATTTCCTTCTGTTTGACTTACTTCATAAAAGAAATTGCTAAAAGCCTATATGTGGTGAAAGTCCACCTGTTACTTGTGGATATAAAAAGCCTCCAGAGAAAAATGTGGAAGTAGAAAATACAGAAGCAATTATTTTTGGAACGACAAAAGCAGATTTTACTTACTACTTTTTCCTTTTCTAAATAATTCAGCAACCGGGAGATTTCATGTCAGTGATTTCATTATAGGAATGAAATTATTTCGCAACCTCCATTCCTTTCACCATTGACACAGGTTCACCTCCTCAGAGAGACTCTTAAATTCTTAGATGTCAACACTACTGCTAATAACTTTTAGCCCTTTCACTTCCTTGATTACATTTCCCTAACACAAGGAAGAATGGATCCTTTAGTATCTGGTTTACTGCATTTCTGGAGAGAATGGAAAGTGAGCTACACTGTAACTAACTGGGCATAATGAGCTTTTACTGGGATTTAGAAGCTGTTAATCACCAAAACCTGTCTCCATAAATTAAAAACAATACCTGGCCTCTTACAGTTTTCCCTCACTTGGTATCTGTCTTGTTCATACTTTATGGTGGCCGCCAGTGCATTTATTGTACTAGAAGTTAAGATTTCCCAAATGAAAGATGTATTTCTAGGAAAAACTGCCACCACTGTATAAGCAAGATAAATACCATCCTTTAATAAATATGAACAAGAACTTTGACTGAATGCTTTAATCTTTGCACAAAATATTGAAAACTTTCTTCCTGTAGCAAGGAGGAAATATTAAACCATCAGGGCAGTTAATGCATTTACTGGGACTAATATAAAAAAATAATAAGATAAAACCAGATAAATTATGTTAAAGCCGGGATGTGAAAATGCAGGCATAACAGCACACCTGCAATAACTAACAACAAGGAAGCAAAAATAAATGGTGGTCTGTGGCACAGCCCATTGGCATTAGGATGCTGAGGGCATATATTCACCCTGCTAATCTTTTCCAATCTGGCTTTTAAAAGTATATGTATTTTCCCTGAAAGTTCCATTTCTAGATTCTAGGGCAGCCATATTTCCTCTAAGTGCAGCAGGAGCTGTCTCACTTGTTCTCTCTGTATTTCTGCACAGCAACAGCACGTGCTCCCTTCCCTTCTCAGTCCAGCCATGCACAGCAGTGAGTTCCAGAAACACAGACATTTTCTCTGTTCCTCTCCTGAGTGGTGGTAGGACAGGCTGGGATAAGCTACATGCAAGCACAAAAAGAAGTAAGGTGGGGAAGGATGGTGAAATATTTTCCCCTTCTAATCATCTTGCATTAAGACCCCCACCCTGATTCATTAAATATGTTATTCTAACACCTAAGGAGACCTGTTTTTAGCAGACTAAGAAGGGACACAGGGACATTCCCTGTTCTAAATCCTGCCTACCTACTCTCTGAAATAACTGATGCTGCACGATTTCAAAATGCTGCAGCCCATTCTCAGCACACTCTGCAGACCTCCAACTCTCCCTGAGGGATAACAGGGACCTGAGTCCCCACACTGGGTCTCCCCTCACTGCTCCAAAAGACCTGATTTTTTAAACCCAGCAGGCTCACCAGTCTCTACACTTGGCTTTACAGTTTTTGAGAGATGTAACTACATTTTTAAGCTGCTGAATCTTTCTTTGCAATTTTCTAATCTGTTCTGGTACAAGGACTTCCTATAACTGCAGGGAAAATCCAGTTCAGGCTGCTACTAAGGGAATCTATTATATCATAATAATAGACAAATTTCAAAGAGCAAAAAAATTTCTCTTTTTTGTAAATAGTATCACTGCCTCTATCGATATCTTGGAAATTCAGTATTTTCTTGAACCAGTAACTTACCAGTGATTATGATGCTTGACTGTGACTCAGTGATTTAAACATGATCAGCCATTATTCTCTTCCTATTGTCTCATTCTCTCGCTGGCAATTAATGTCTTAAATGATGCATTCACTGGAATGTAGAAAAAAACTCTGTTTGACCACTTCAGCTTTTTTAGCTTTTTCAGATTCTTTCCCAGAACTTACTCTGACAAGTATATTTCTTCCAACTAATTATTATTTTTATAGTCTTTCCTCCCTTTTTCACCTTCTTGTACACAAATGTGTATACACATACACATATACACATATTATTTCCCCAGGTTGTAAGGAAAAGGAGAGGAAATGGCAACACAAGAAGTCCAGTTTTCATGAAGAAAACAACCTTCTTTAAGCAGAGTTCTATTCCTCTGTCAAGCAATACTGAATGGTTCCAGGTATCATGACTAATAATGGGCTTACTCTCCCATTTACTGGCATTGCACACACCACAATACCTTCTAGAAGACCAAGACCAACACCAGGAAAAGATGTCCATTGTCATATTTGTCTGCTTGAACTTATGCTTTCAGAAAGTGAGAAATCTCTGTAAACAAATTATAGTCAGAAAAACACTACTTGATGTCAAAACATAAATAGAGGAGGAAGTCAGTGATCCCTAGTATTGGTTTCTTGAAGGTGTTTTGTCCTTCATGAATTTCAAAAGCCTGAGCATTCATGGAACAAGATAAAATAGATTTATTTTTTGTCTCTTAATATATAAAATTTATTGTTTCCCCCAGAATGTAGATCAGAGGAAAATTATGCAGTTGATATTACACAGAAAGATGAAATTGCTACTTTAATACCTCTTAGCAATTTCTGCAATCTTTGGGATTCTTCTGATATCCTGTTGTCTGAGAGATATATGGGTCACTTCAGAAAGAGTAAATCCAAGCTCTAAGAGCTACACTTACTAATTAGATTTTTCAATAAATAATTTAGCAAGCCTGTTTCAGTTGACAGGTTTCATTAAATACTTGAAAATATTTAACAATTTTGCTTCTTTTTACATCTGACACACGTTCGTCTCCCCAGAGATGTCTCTAGGATTTTAAATACAATTGCACTGTTTTTCCAACAAACCATTTACAGCTATTCTGCATACATTTACTTTGTTATATTGATTATGTTAATTCTTCTATTTTTAATTTTTTAGAGTTCATTCGTATTCACCCTTTAAAGCAGGAAACCTTAACCTAAGACTTATAAAAGTCTGTTGTGCCTTTGGAAATTTTTCTGCTATGGGATTAATGAAAGTTACATAGAAAATAATTTAAGAAGAATACAGTATTTTACTATTACAGCCTCTTTCACAAATTTGATTTCCTCTCTTAATTTGAAATCATTTTTGCTTCATAATTAAGCTGATTCTGTGTTCAATATTTTTCTTTCTTATCACAAACAAGGCTTCAGTCTGTGAAATCTGTATGGGAGTATTAGAATGTTCCAGTTTTGTGGGTGGTGTTTAACATCATTACAGTGTCTTATTAATGGCTCCTTTGTACTTCTCTGAATAATTAAATTCTGCTAATAGTTGTAGTATTTTCATGAGCAACATTATCCTTTTTTATTATTGTTATTACTGCCAATGAAGGATAGGAAGGTGCCAACCACTAAAATGCAGCTCTTGTGGAACCCAAGGACATACATTTAGCATAAATCAATCTCATCAGAATGAACTACAGAACAAGGCAAAGAGTTTTTCCGGAAGACTTTCAAAACACCCTCAATAAAGTGATGCTACAACTGATTACTTCTCAGCAGGCATTCTAAGATAAATGACCTGTGATCCCATTTAAAAGTTAATGCTGAAAAATCTTCAAATGCTAATAGCAAAGAGCAATACATAAACACTATAAAAAGAACCAAGCAGATATTTGAGGCAAAAAAATACAGGCATGCCACAAAAATACACACAAAGACCTTTTTCAATACCCAAATATGTTTGTTTTACAGGTATTCACAAGGTAAAAGACAATTACTAGACAAAGAAATAAAACAATGAAACCTTGAAGTTAATCCACAAGTTAAGGGGCTTGCAGCAACATAAAATTTGTTGCTGAATTTTATCAGTTACTGTTTCCTAGATTTCTCTCTTAATAAATACTCAAGGGCTAAATCACACCATTAAAGCAATAGCATGCAGTAGGGTTGTTTGCTCAGAGCTTGTTTGTCTCGAAGGCAGCTTATGGCAGTCCACTCAGCAGCCCATTCCACAATAAAACAGGAAATACACAGACTTGTGTTCTCCATGAATCTTGACAGTTCTGTAGATGTGCGCAGATGTCAGACAAGCAAATAGTATGAGACAGACAAACAAGTAAATAGATGTCCAAACCTCTTTTGGCCTTTGCAGTGTGGAAAGATACTTTGTTCATGATGTTATGTCACTACTGCCAGCCCAGTCAGACACACACAACACAGCCAGAATCATTTAGGAGCCAAAACCTTCTTGTCCTGATGGAGCTGTTTCTGGGAAATCAATAACATGTATGCATTGCATTTAGACTGGTAGAGAGAGGAAAATTTCAATGCCTCATAGAAGGGAGATACTAAAATACTTTTCCATACAGAAATAGTGGATGGTAACAAACAGTGATTTTAATACAAAGGTCTATGAAATATTTATGGG
>VYZT01000057.1:5425-29242 GCA_013400735.1 Pomatostomus ruficeps
CTTCCTTCCTTCCTTCCTTCCTTCCTTCCTCCCTCCTGTCCTCCCTTCCTTCCTGTAATAGCAAGGCCTAGACCTTGGACTAAGCATTGACAGTGATTGCTTGCATAACTGGTTCAAGTAAAGCTCTCTCATGCATTTTGCTTCTAAAATAGAGGTGGAAAATTCTGACTTTTATCTGTAAACTCTTTAAGGAGCATCTCTATACAGATGTATTATTACCTCTGCTAGAATCCCTCCAAGTAGTGTTTAGAAGCTTTTAGAGAAGGAGAAGATTGGATTCATTCATTCTTTGATTTATTTTGAATCTCAGCCTTTTGAATGACAGAAACGCAATGCCCATTACCTTGGAGATGGACACATCTGCAAATCTGTTAAGTAACAGAGTACTGCTTGCACAAGCTGTAATTTAAAGAATGAAAAACCTTGCATCGTCCCTGAAAAATAAAACCACAGATGCTCAGTTTCCCAACACTGCATCTTACAAAGATCTGAGCCAACTCCTTAAGTAAGCCCTTACGTAGTCCTGTTCAGTACTTTTGAAGGGAAATTCAGAGTATCTTTTTTATTTCAGTATGAATTTCTCTGAACAGAGACAAATTAAAAACTAAGAATATATCTCTTTTGTTCGGTTTGATTACTGAAATGTCAGTGGGAAATGAATCTTCTTCATTACAAAATAATCTCTCTTTCACATATGACCTAGTCTGAGCATATTTTTAAGCACTTTGCACTTACCTAGTGCTATACCACCATGGCTCTGTAGCTGCGATAGCCTGTGTGTTTATATCAGAGGTGAGATGTCATAGGACTCTAACCCCCTATAATAATTGAGAGGGTTTTAATTCTTTCTGAAATGTCCTTTAAATCCTATTAGAGAGAGAAGTCCAGCTACAAAATCGAGTCACCCATCTCAGTTCTTGATAAATGATTTTGATGTGATTGATTACTCTTGGCATCCAAACTCTTCAGCAATTTTTCTTGCAAGTGAAATTAACTTGCTGTAGGAATTTCATTAACCACAAATAAAAAGGAAGCTTGATTATTGTTTTTATTTTGTTAAGGTACCATGTTTATACCAAGCAAACTCACCAGTGAGTTTCAGTGAAGTGCAATGAACCTGGAATGGGCAGGTATGGCCCAGTGAATAGCCCTGTACACACACCAGCTCTGGTCCTACAAGCAATAGATGTGTGTTAGCATGGCAATGGCCCAGGCTAAGCATTCCCACCTCTGAGGAAGGGCTAATTCCCATAAGTGTAGTTGTGCATCAACACTGTTACATTGCAATTAGTCTAGACCAAGCTGAAATAGCTTTACACAGTGATGCATTGCAGATGCATGCACACACAGATGCATGCAGCAGACAGAAAGTGCTCATCTCCAGAGGTGCATTTACACTGCAGCATTGGTGAACCTTGTATTCATCCCAGGCTCCAACACCTTGTACTGCAGACACTATTTCAGTCTGATGGGGAGCAGATTGCTTCCTGCAGAGGGATGGGGGATGCAACTGGGAACTGCTTTGCACTGGAGTTCATGTTATATGAAATAGATATGGGCCTGTCTATACCCACCCCTGCAATACAGGAGCCTTCATGCTTTGGTTGGGGTAAGGAAGACAGATAAACCATGTCCACACCATGTTATAAAAAAGCTGTCCTTTATTTGAAAGATTCCTGGATCAAACACTGATTTTTGCATGATGTGGCCATTTTAAATTTTCCCTCCTCTGCCAAAAATAGTCAAATTTTTGTTTAGGTACCAACGTGAAGTGAGTTAGAAATACCTTGACTATTGAACAACTTGCAAATGGAACACAAATAATTTTCATTGATTTGGATGGCAAAAACTAGGCCTCTGGCTTCTGAAATTTAGCTTAAAACTAGAAATCAGCTTCTCTGTTGCTACATTTTGCAGTGAAATCATAATTGTGTGTTTGACATTAGTCTGTTGCCATGGATAGTGGGAATCAGGGTAGGATGTGATGACATTAAAAGGTCACTTCAATCTCTAATAGCTATGGTTCTGGAAATGACTAATGGCATTGTGCTGCTACAAATGTAGAGCTGAAGCAACATGATGAACTGTAACTGACTCTTGTACAAGCACAAATATCTCTGAGATTTAGAAGAAAGGATGACAGAGCCCTATAAAAAGTGAATGGGTTTATTTTTCATTTTGTTCCTTTCTGAGAGAGATTGCATACCTGGTCATTGGAGTAGGTCATTTCATTGGTACAAAAATGTAACAGCAAAATGGGTGGATCAATAAATGTTATTTCTGGTATAAAGCTATGATTGTATTTAAATAATTAACTCTAGATAATTTGCAGGGGATTTACTTGGACCAATAATCACTGTTTTGGTATCTTAGAAATTTCAAGATGCTTTTAAGATGTGGCTCTTCTCATCTGATCATAGGAAATAAGGGATAATATTTATTTTCAGAAGGACATAGTTGAAGTGTCTAACTGAAACCATGGAGTTCCTGCTTCATTTGGAACAGTTGGGTTTGATCTGGCGGAAGAACATGACTGAGTCATTCTGAATTGTTAACACAGTCCTGGTGGTTATTCAGGGAATGGGAAGGAGATGGAGCACAGGTTTCTACTACAGCAAAAACTGTTAAAATGAAAAGAAACTCAATATGTCAATTGTGAAGACTGTTTTGTAGAACTTCTGTGATGCTCTAATGTAAACTTTTTATTTACTCATTCAGTTCATCAGGAAAAAAATTAAAATATTTATATCAATATATATATAAATATATTTAAAAATCAAATATAAAGGCTTTTCACCATCCCTCTCCCTTTTGTTTTATATTTTCTTCCACTTCTTTTCCCTTCTCTTCACTTTCTCTCTCCTTTGCTTCCTCCCTTCTTTCCTTCCTTCCCTAAATTTTTACAAGTGAAGGCATTCTATAACCTGTGCTTCTATTAAGCTGGCTGCTTTAGCACTTAGTTGTGTAACCATTTTCTACCTGTGATGTGTTTATTAATCATCCAGTGTTGCCACGTGTTTCATTGCACATTTTACATTCCTGAGGACTGTTTGTAGATGGCTTCCTGTGTTTGCAAATCTGGGCAATGCAGCCCAAGCTGCCATTCACTGCTGCTGAGAAATGGTCTTTGCAGAGGCAGTTGCACTTTGCCTGGAGCAGGAGAATAACCAAAGGAAGAGTAAAGCCTTTCTTGAATCTCAACTGCAGAGACAATTTTTTCTCCAATTGTCTTGGTTTCAAAGACAGGTATTTGCTAAAGAAGGCAGAAGCCTCCTTTGGAATAGGAAAATGTAACTCCCTTTCCCTCTGAACTGGTATAATTTTGAAATCAAGGGGCTTTCAGGCAATGGTATGAGAAAAGAGGAATAACAGTCCTTTACTAATATATTTATATGTATGGTGGGACAGACAAAACAACAACAATGGTAACCACCACAAATAAGAACAGACAAACCCACGGACAGTCTCTTCCCGCTCTGTTGGCAGTTCCCCTTTGGTGCAGTCACGGTCACAGCCGGCAGGGGCGCTGGTGCTCCCGGTGCGCAGGGAGGGTGCGATGACTCCCCTGGGCTGCAGGGGGTGCTGTGGCGCAGCTCCGGCTGCGGGCACAATGGCGGCTGCAGCCAGCAGGAAGGGATGGAGAAAGAACTCCCTGTACGAGCTCCCAGGGGCAGCTGGTCCCAGTGCCCTCTTTGGATGGCAGGAGGAGCTGTAACAGGGGCCTCGGAGTAGCAGGCTGGGAAGGCAGGAATTGGCAGGGTCCCGCAGAGGTAGGCAGGGGTGTGTCAGCAATTCCGCAGCTGAGGCTGGAAGCACCGAGGTGTCCCGGCAGACAGGCCAACCTTCGGATCCCGGCTGGGGCCCGGCTTCCTGGGAGAGGAAAAAAGCTTGGGGGTCCCAGGTTTCTCCCCCCTAAGACAGGTAGAAAGCCACAGCAAGAAGCGAAAACCTGGAGTGGTGGCCGTCTGCCCCGGAGCTCCCGTCTGCCGCCTTCCTCTCTCCCTAGAAGCCAGGAAAAAACTAAAAACTGGTGCCCTGCCCCCCCTGCCTACCCCGGGGCCAGGCACTGTCCCTGGCTCCTTTGTCTCTCTTGATCATCCACCCATTAACAAGAATGGGGAAAAAACTTCTAAAATAGAGAGACAAGCAAAAAAAAAAAAAAAAAAGAAAAACTGTCCTAAACCTCAACACCAATAATAAGTTTCCTTCTGAGGGTGCACAACTGCACCATTGGAGCATCTTGTCTTGTGTCTTGGCACATGCTGAAGATGATCAAAGCAGCAGCTTTTGTTTAATGAAAGAGAAAAGCAGGGTTGTAGAACGTCCAGGGATGGATAAACCACCACAAAGCAATGAAGAATCACAAGAGCCAAACTATATTAAATGGGTTTTTTTCGGCAGTTTGCCAGTGTGCAAAATAACAAAGTAGACCAGGTGACACAGTTCTGAAATAGTTTAGTCACTTGTACAGATTTTGGTCATGTAGATTTTTTTTGACATCCATTTTTCAGTTCTGTAGATATTCAGTCCAGGCATTAAAATAATGTTGCTATTTTCCATGACAGTGAGAAGCAGTACTTTTTTACCGATATTTTTCATTACTCGTGAGACAAATTTAAACCCTGCCATTAAATGACAATGAATAAACCTAGGCATTTGTTCATAAGAAAAATAAAACCTCAAAATGAAGCAGATTCCATTTATACTATTTTTACTTTTATACAAACATAACATTGAATCAAGCAAAGCATTTCCATAATATTTCTATAAATCATGCATTAATTTCATATCATCAGCACAGAGAAGGCAGACATTCTCAATACACAAGTAATCATTGAAATACATATTTTGGGCACCTGGTTCTTTTCAGGAACTTGACCTCTCAAGTGTTGCTTGTGAGTAATCATCAGTATCAATAATCTCCACATAATTTATTAATGCCTTGCTAAAAAGCGCTGATGTAAGTGTCCAGGACTGATTTCCTTTTCATATGGGGAGAAGAAAATCCCAAGCACTGTCATCATCAGCTGGCTTGCATCCAATAATTCCAAATTAATTTCAGTGATCAAGAACTGGGCGTTAACTTCTCATATATGTCAGGAGAGTAGATAATAAAATAAAACCAATCAGTCGAATTGTTGCTCTTTACTCTGCAACAGTGGGAGGAGAGGGTGAGATCAGCGGTTCTGCAAAGCTGAAGTGACCAGCTGACTTCTTTGTCTGCTCGCCTGCGTGCTCTCCTCCGGCAGAGCAAGAGACAGGTATTGCTCCCTGCTACTCCATGGGTAGGGGGCTTCTCCATGTATCCCCTCTGCACAATGAAGCTCAGAGACCTGGTGACAGTTTATGTCTCTGTAATTTTATTTCTTCTTACATCACACCTGTAGAAAGAAACAGGTTAATTAATGAGAAGAGTGATGCACAGCTTTAATTCTCATTGTTGTGACTCTGAGCAAGGCCCCGTGAGAACACTGGAAGTAATTACGTTTTATTTCCTTCTGGTTTAGCTACCAGGTCTGTATTTGTTCACAGCAGATTTTACAAGAATTTCTTGCTGTCTTTAACACTGACATTTGGCCTTTTTGTCGTGGAGTAGTTTAGGATGTGTCATTTCAATTTTGAAGAACAGATACAGGCATTTATTGCTGAGCTACCTCCTATGAAAGAAACAATCCCACCTCCTGGGAGTTTTCAGTTTTTTTCTGCTAAAATTTCATGTGCCCATACTGCATTGCAATGGACTAGTTGATCTTGTGATTTCTTCTTTCAAGACCAAAAGCACTTGGTTTCAATTTATAGATAATATGCATTTTTATAATTTGTCTTCTTTAGAGTCATAGAAGGCACAGTACAGTAGGTTAACACAAAATGCTATGACCTGATTTCTTAAAATACAAGTCACACTTCTATATATTGTGTGTAGTAAGACAAGATTTCCTTCTTCATTTGCCAAATAGGCTTCTGTCTAAAACACAGCTATGAGAAGATGTGTTATCAGTCAAAATTCAGCTTGGTATTGGATTGTCAATCTAGAAACAATCTAAATGAATTAATCTAAATAAAACAATGGAAGAGGAGTTGTGTCTACTTGCAACTGAAAGTCTTTTGTGATTTCCTCAGTACTTTGAGGAAACACCAGTCAATGAGAATTCCTCAATAGTTCCCTTCATTCCAGCTGGAAAGGAAAATATTTTTAAGTATCTTCAGTTAGAAACTGCAGAGAGAGGCTTAATACACTGTGGTTACTCTGAATTAAGATTAAAATGCTGCTTGATAGCCCCTGGCTTTTTTTAGTAGCAATTATTCTGAGTGCATGATAATACTTGTAAGTGACTGTGTGTGCTTTAAGCTCTCCACTCCTTGATGTGCTCTTGAACTTCTGCCATTTTGCAAGGGGCACCGAGTCAAAAGTTTTGATGGGGTGACAGAGCACTGACATTATAAAATAAACATGTCCTGAATTACTACCAGGAAACACAGACTCACAGAAAGTGTACGGTTTTAGTTACACTCATTGTTAACTGACATGAAATACACTCTTGTCTTATTAAAATGCTGTTAGGTCCGCTACTTACTGGTTCACTGTGATTTTATGATCACACATGCTAAATATTCTAAGAAATTTTCAGTTATGAACTAGTTCAACAGAAAAGGATTGTGTCAACCTAATATATGATTGTATAAGTGGTATTTTCAGTACTGTTCACTGAGCATTGTCAGATACTGGTCTATTTGGTTGTATAATATCACTATAGTTTATGATATCCAAGATTCATTAATAATAAAGTCATTCAGTCTCTTAGTCTGTTTAAATAACCTAAGAGATATTTGATGTAGAGACTGAATGAAACACAAGTATGTTCATGCACGTGTACACCTGTGTATGCAGAGCTCATAATGAATTCCTTTCAGCACATTTTAGTTATGAAGATGGAGAACAGCATCCAAGAGCTAAGCAAGCCACATAGATACACCACTTTTTGCTTTAGATAAGACTTCAGCTTCTAAAAGTGTCTTACAAGCACCTCTGCATCTAAGATGTTTACATTTTAATCAAGTGCTGTCAAACTTTTTGATGACTAAGGGAGAGTACTCTATAGCTGTTTATTCAAAGATCCAATGGCAAATAAATTTTACAGTGTTAAAGGATGATGGCAAATTATCTGAGAACCATTTGAGAATTCTTTCATGACCTGCCAGTTTGATGGCCTAATTTGAATAATGAGCAAATTTTGGTATGGCCTGTATATGGATTCTGCAAATACCTAGGTTGCAGATTTAGCATCACTGCAAGGATCCAGTTTTCTATTTTCTGTGATAAATGTATACTACACTGTCAGATAAGTTATATTATCCATTTTATCTTAAAAAAATGTATTTTGATATTAACAAAATTCAGAGCAGATCAATGGCCTTTACAGGATGTCAGAGTAAAGATCAAAGTGTTCTCTTTCATGACTGTAATTCCAAAATATTATAGGGACCAAAATGCCCAGATTCATAAATGGATATAAGTAGCCACTCATGGAGAAATCCTGACTTCGCTGGAGCCAGTCTTCTTATTTCTTTCTGTCTTCATTTCTCCTTGAATTTTCTTAACAAACATTTTGAAAACTGTGTTTATGTCTGTTTTCTCGGCTTATTGGAGACAGCAGGATTAGGCAGAGACTCCAAAGAAGATGGCCATGTATGTCTGTTTCTGTCTATGACCAGCTTATTTCTAAACATTTGAAACACAAATTCCTGATGCCTTCTCCTGCAAAAGCACAGTAGCAGTTTGTCTACTGAATATGTTCCTTTAACATTTCATATATGCAATTCCATTTTTACTTTGTCAGTTACTAGCTTCAGTGAATGAATACAGCATACTGCTGGTCACCTGCTTAAAATCCAGTCTGTCTGCAGCAGATATTCTACACTGCCAAGACTTGTGTGATATGAGTGTTATTAAACCCAGGAAAGCAATTGTTGTCCTCCTGATGTGTAGCACAAAGACAAACTCTAAAGAACTCAGTGGAATGACTCTTGCTTTAACACAGTTATTCACCCAGGGAAAAAAAAACCCTAGCGTGTGAATATTCCAGATTACAGTATTAGCTGGAATTTAATTTTATCAAAACAAACTAGAATATAAAGGCAGCCTGTTTGAGGAAACAGTGGAAACAGGACAGGGAAATTTTTCATGAGGGGTTTTCTGGTAGAGGAGACTGGCTCTAGATGGAGAAGATTTAAAGAAGTGGCCAGAACAGTACAATGGAGAGGAAAAAAACAGGTTCTGTGGGAACTCTCCTTCTAAGTGATCTGCACTGTCTTGAGGCAATGCTATTATTCTGTTGAGATCGATGGGCTTTTTCTTTTGGCTTTACAGCAGCCAGGATCTCACTCTTGATGCTTATCACTCAGGCCTGACCTTGCAGACAAGGAAGTCATTGCAATTCAGAGTGCCTCAAAAAGAACCTGTGCCACATGACTACTGGGCTGAGTATGAAGACAGCCTTTATGTGTCAGAAAGACAGAGATATACTTAATGCATCTGAAGTGCAGCAAAGTCATGTTTCTGTATCAGATCACTGTGTTTACAGAGCAGGAGGAAAGCTGGGCATGTCTGGATTTATCCCACATGTTGACTCACAGCTCTCCTATCCAGAGCCAAAACCACTCCTAGTAACACTTCAGTCACCAACAGCAACTGCCAGCCAGCAAAAGTAGATAACAGCAGAGGTAAACTTTCAGTCTGCTTTAGCCTGAAACTTGAATCTTGGTGGAAAAGGGATTTTAGCTGTTGAAAGTAGTACCTGCAGGCACATCAGGCATTGTCTATTGGTCAAGTGGTCAAGCCATCAAAGGCTTTGCGAGCAGTGGAAGGTTTTGCATCCGGGAAGCTCTCCGGAGCTACACTCTTCAGTGCCAAAATTGGTAAGTGCATGCCGTAGCAATAATCTTAACTGAGGAACTTAAAATGGGAATTAATTTGAAATTAAAAAAAGAACATCTGTGCTTTACTTGCAGTGTTATCCATATAATCTCTGTTTAATATACAAGAAGAATTTCTCCTGTACTCTTGCGATGTGTAATGTGGGCTCTGATTGTCCTGAAAAGTCTTTCTTTCTTCTTATTTCAGCACCAATATGTTTATTCTTTAAGTTACCATCACGAAACTGTTCAGTCATGTAGCTAGACTGCTAAAAAGTCCCATTGATAAAAAAATCCAGCCTCTAAATACTTAGCAGATTTAGAATAATAGGATAAATTGAATACATGCTAGTATCTTCTGACACTGTTTCAAGCAGAGATATTAGTGAATGTACACAAGAACCTCTTAAAGACATGTTTAACAATTCCCATATTTTGTTTAGGAATTCATCACCTTAAGTGAAGGATGAATGACAGTGTATTATTATATTGCAAGGAGATTTTCATGCTATTTAACATGTGTCTTCTCTAAAAGATGACTATAATGATAAGGATTGGGGTGACCACCTCATGAGGGACAAAGGACTAAGCTAGACACTACTTGTCCTATGGAATTTATTTATTTTTTAAAGTATTTTAAAAAAATCTCTGAGGAAATATATAGTATCCCACTGGTAGGTGTAATTTAATGGCAACTGGCACTGAATTCCTCAAAACCATTCCACAACCAAACGTTTTACTATATAATTGCATTTATATCTTGGCCTATCTGACCTTCATTGCACACATCATGCGCAAACTTCCTTCAGGAATGTGGACAGTAGGTTTATACACCTATCTGATATTAGCTCTTTGAGTTTAGCTTAGCATTTGTTCCTACAGAATTTAGAAGATGTGCTTTAAATCATTTAATCTAATTTATTGAATAGTTTTACCCAGTAGATTACAGGTTATATTTTCTTGGATCTGCAACAATAGTCTCAGTTAGCCCCAAGCTTCAACAGGTTTCAGGTTTGGTTCAGATTTTGACTTGCATTCCACCAGTATGAACACTTGCTCTGGCATCTGAGCTGATTGAGTAAGTCTCCTCAGGCTGTTGAAATCTCTTTCAATTTGTAAAATTGGCCTGAGATATGAGTGTCTGCCCTCTTCTTGGCTAAAAAGTGGGCATAGATGCAGAACTTGGGCAAACATGCATATTGAAATTGAACAACCTACTGGTAATCACCAATGTTTTAGCTAAAAAGAAAAAAATAATTTGGAGGAAGTGAAAATGCTGCAGGGAACAGGGTAGCAGTCACAAATGAACCAGCATGTCATGAACTCTAAATAAAACTAGAGATGTCCCTCGCTTTTGTACCAGCTTCTTAACCCAGACCTTTCAAGCTCTGCAGACAGTACTGAAAGGGTGAGGGATGACTAGGGCAGACTCTTTTGAGGCTGCATAAATCATGACTATATCCTTTGAAATTGATGGTCTTACACCATTGAGCTTGGAAGTAAGATGAGAAGGCCTAGATGTCCCATCCTGACCATGAATGCTGGGACCAGCACTGCTGTTGTGTGTCTCACTTCTGCTTTGTGATTTCCAGTGAAATGCCACATCATTGCTCCTCATTTCTGTGGGCTTTTGCTGCAGTAGCATTCTGCATATGGACTTTTCTGGAGCCAAGTTTTCCACAAGCAACATAATATATAAAATATGGCTACCTAGCCAAATGTTATTTCAGTTCTCTTTCCTGAGATGAAAAAAAAAAAAAAAAAAGAAGAATTATAATAAAGAGACTCCTAGAACTGGGTGATAAAAGGAGCAAAATTAGGGTAACTTTTCTAGCTCTGATTTTCTTGTTGCATAAGCAAGTGAAAGAAAAGCATTACATTTCTATTTTCACTATTTTATTTGCTTAGAATCTATAACAAGGAAATGGCAGCAGACAAAAGCAGCGGTGTAAGTTCAACCTAAAATTTTGCAAAACTGCAATAGCAATAGAGGAAAGATTGTTATGTGTCAAATTCAAGTACTAATTTCCACTGAAATATTTGAAGAATAGGCAACAGAAATGTATCTGAGCACTCTGAATACAGGTATCCCAAAATTTAAAGCAAGAAAATTAAAAATCAAGTTTAAGAAGACTAAGGTTAATATTTTCTCTTATTCTTTTGTGAAATAAGTGAAAATGATAGACGCACCCCCGATAAAATGAAGTGGATTTTAGCTGCCATTCCTCCCTTCTGGGATCTCAGCCATGTGTGTTGAGAAAAGCTCCTCCATTTGTTGTGCTGAAGCGGGGGGATACCGGGTCGTATTTTCATTGCTCTGTTTCCACCTAGTGCTCAAAGCGCACATTGCACCGAGTAGTACGTATGTTCTAGAATCCAGAGCTGCAAACAGGTGTCGCTCGCTGTTTTCAGGGAATCCGCTGAACACATAAGCAAGTGTAAGATTAAATATCACTTTTATAAAAAGCACTAGTTCCTAGAATAAAGTCTGTCACGTGTCTCTATGGTCTTTGCTGCATGATCTGTTCAGAAGCAGGAGGGTCAGTTATTTAGTTAAACTCTTCAAATCCCTCTTGTGGATGCATTTTTTTGTGGTAGTTTTTGTGTTAAGTGAAGACAATCAAATGCATGTGAGTAAAAAGGACCACACCATAGTAACTGAAAGACATTCATTACTCTCACAGGCACAAGTGTGTGCTCAGGATGAAGTCTAGAAAGGGATAGCTAAGACACCTGGAAGATCTGAGGTGGACTCATCTGGAGAGTCTTTCCCCATACAGCTCAGGTTGTAAAGTACCTTTCACATTTAACAGTGCGAGGGGGGCAGGGTGTGGGGGTTCAGGTCAGTCGATTTCCAAGATCTTCTTTCCCTGTTAGGGAGAGGAGTTTTTTCCTCTGCTTTTGCCATGGGGCCTCTTCCATGAGAGACAGTTCTCTGTGAACTTCTGTGGCGTGGTTTTTTTTACTCGTCCATGGGGTGCAGTCCTCCAAGGATAAACTGCTCCAGCATGGNTGCAGGTGGCTCTGCATCTCTCATGGACCCCATGGACTGCAGGGGGGACACCCCGCCTCACCATGGGCTCACCACGGCCTGCAGAGGAAATCTCAGCTCCAGAGCCTGGGGCACCTCCTCCCCCTCCTTCTCCACTGACCTTGGTGTCTCCATGTTGTTTTCCCTCACATGTTCTCACATCCTCCTCCTTCTCTAACTAAAAGCAGCTGTGTGCACATTTTGTTTTGATTTTTCCTTAAATATGTCATCACAGAAGTGTAACCAACCTTTCTAATTGGCCTAAACATGGCCAGTGGCATGTCCATCATCTTCAGAGCCATCCGAGATTGGCTCTGCTGAAAATGGTGAAAAATTCCAGAAGCTTCTCACAAGAGCCATCTTTATGGCCCCCTCCCCACTACTAAAACCACAACAATAACAATCATAACATTTTAGTAACACATCTGGAGTATTCAAAACCTTGATTGTCCTGCAGGATGAAAAGAAGAGGAAAGATTTTGTGATGGACTATTAAATTTGTATTTGTTTTCAGGAGATTGAAAAGAGGTAAAGACACAACTTGTGGATTTACTTTGTCAAATGTAGCAGGAGGATTATGGACAGATACAAGCATACTCAGACAGGACAAGTGATGTTTTAAATTGCTTTCAGGTTCTAAGACAAAATTTTTATGGTATGCATGCTTATAAAAAGCAAAATGGCTAAATAACTCTTAGTTGCACCACAGGCACCATCTGAAAAACACAGGATGGTTATTTCTCTTCGTGTCTGGTGTGTAGGAAGATGGAACCTTCTGTTTCACAATTTGTAGTTTGAACAGGAAAATGGCTTGAGCTCCTGCTTTTCCATTATGTTTTCTCTTTGAGCGAGTGCAAAATATGAACACGTTAATGCCCAGACTGAGGAACTACAGTGTCCTTGGCTTAGGAGAGTGTTCCAACCTCTGGCTCACCAGGCAGGAGGCAGCACAGCTGTGGCCACCTTCTCTTGGATAAAAGCAGGGTACCAATCACAAATGAAACAACATGTCATGAACTCTGAATAAAACAAGAGAGGCCCCTTCATGCTACACCAGCCATGATCACATTTATTTTATAATAAAGCTCCTGCAGCTCCTCTGGCTTTTTAATTGCCCAGCACTGACTGCTGCATTAGGCCACCCTGAAAACCTCTATTGCACCAAACTCCTGTTAGGACTTCTGGATACTCCTCACCCAGTTTAGATGTGACGCAGACACCAAGTTCTTTGCTTCAAGCCATGCAGGTGCCTCTACGGAGACATGTATGCATGTCAGTAGATAACTCCGAATGCAATGACCTGCCTACAGAATTTACGTTTTTCTAGGTAGAGGCAACAGGTGGGCTGAGGTTTTTTTACAGTTCCAGTTTTATATTGAAATTTCATTTTACAGAACAATTTGTTTAACCTTTCAAAAGACTAAGTGCATAGGACTGTATAGGTCAGCATTTTTCCAGCAGAACCTTCTCATTTAAAATACTGCATTTTTTTGCCACTGTGAACATTGCTGTGAACTCTGAGCTACAGAATGGCTCGTCTACACCGGTTTCCGTTAGACAACCTTTTTGCTTGAACAGTAAAATCAAAATTTATTTACAGTCAAATTCTCCTTATTTGTGAAATAATATTAATTAAATAATGCTTTTAATGGACAGTGCATGGGGAGGTGTAAGTGAACAGTACTACTTTATTATACTGTTGCTACCTGAGCTCTTCATTCCTGAAAGAGGGTGTCCCACATTGAAGCATAGCTTTGCTTTGGTTTGAGTCCTTAAATCATCTGGCAGGAAATGTAAACTAGGGAAGGGATTGCTGTGGATGTAACTCTGCAGTACTGAAAGCAGTCCTTGAAGGGGGCAGGGTGTGTATGTGGGGTCTTTGAGAAAGTCCTACCCATCTGGAAACAGCTGCTCTTGTCTTGGATCATAGTAAGGCGAGGGGCTGTTTTATTCTCTACATTTGCCCAGTCAGGGGAAGACTGAGTCTTTGTATTATTTCAGGCAGAATGTACCTTTCCAAGGGGATGGAACATAGGACTTTGTTACAGGAGAGAAATGTACTGCCTGGATCTGAAAGCAACTATAAACTGGTGCAAGCAGAATAAATTATTTTTTGAAAGTATGGGAAGCCTCAGCATTATCCAATATAATTAAAATTAGTACATTTAATTCTAAATAATTATTTTTAATAATATGTTTAGTATTTCTTGCCCTATCATCCTTCAAGGAACTGCTCTTGGCAAAATAAATGCTTATTTCCTTGGAGGACTGTATTTATGTAAATACTTAATAGATTGTGATTAAATTAAATTAGCCCTATGTATCCTCTTCAGACTTGTCTATATAGTCCTGCCCTGTGATCTTTGCACTAATGAGTATTTGGATGAAAATATGTGGGGTTTTTTTTGAGAGAGAGTGTAGAAAATTAAATCAATTAAATAAATTATCACACTTAAAAGTGAGGGCTAACCCTGCTTCAATATTTGTAACATTTCAATGGAAATATCATAGTTTGAATCACTCTTTTCTATTGCAAAGGCTGGTAAGAAGAAGGGCACTTCTGCTTTTAATGTTTTCCTTCATAGAGGTGTGGACACACTAGATTAGACCTACACATCATCCAGGCCAGTGATTTGTTTATGACAGAGCCTAGAGGGAGATGCCTCAGAAGAAGGTGCACAGATCTGTAGAAGTAAGGGAACTACTCTCCCTCTAATATGAAAGTAATAAACCTGTCCATACAGCTTGAGCAGCCTCCTGAAGACTCATTTGTGGTGCCAGAAATAATGAAAGAACCCTTCACAGATTTTTCTGTCTATTGCACTGAGTGATTCTGAACTATGGCAGAAGCTCTCAAGTCTGATCCTTCTTTGAAGCGTCAGTGTAAAAAAATAGAATGGCTGCTAAATTACTTGGAGTGTAACAAAATAGAATGGCTGCTAAATGGCTCCAAAGACTTGGAGGCACCGTGTGGGGCTGGGAGGCAGGGACAACAATAGCTGGGGCAGATCTCAGTCCAAGACCTATACCAATTCACACCTGAACATGCCTAGGCATGTTTACTGGAAATCCCTATCTAACGAGAGAGGTAACCAGATATTTCCTGGTGTCTCTATTACAAGGGAGTAATCTAACCCCTTGTGTTTGATGGTGCTTTTGACAATTTCCGAACTTGGACTTGTCTTGGTCCTTATCTCAAGTTTCTCTCTGAATTTATAGGTAGAACTTTCAAAGGTGATGCCTTGGAGTGGCTACCTAGAACAGAGGCCAGACAAGATTAAGAGAATAAAATGGGTATTTATTGAAAGGCCTTCAACAGGTACACCTTGGGCAGTCAAAAGCCTTGTCTGGGAGAGGCTACACTCAAGATGGATGACTGGTCATGAATTTTCTACACTTTTATAAGTTTGGATCAATTTACATATCAGGGTTAATCCTCCAATTACAGTTTCAGGTAATAATGTAATTTACACCAAGTTTGTGCCCCTTTTAGAGGCTTAGTTTACGTATTTCAGGGCCTGGAACAACAAGGTGTCCTTGAGTCCAAGCCTAGAGAGGATTTGTTATATCTGACTAGAATGTGGGAACAGGAGCTAACAGACTATATAGAGTTTTAGAGTTACACACTAAGGCAGTACAGGATCTGAAAAACATAAAAGGTAAATCTTAAGGCATCAAAGGTCTCAACAATAAAATTAAAGAAGTTCCGGGGAGGTCAGATATAACCAGAGGATATGTGAGCTCACCACACCAGTGACATGTCTGCCACTTACACCCAAAGCTGAGTCAGGCCATCTCTGCCTACCTTAAATAATGTGTGGAGCCAGAGATCCCTGATTATGGAGCCACCTGAAATTCCCTTTCCCTTTATGCAGTCACCTAGGAGTGGTCAGTGCAGAATTACTGAGGGCAGGGTGTGTCTTACATCTGGCTTGCAGGTGCCTTATTCTGGGCTCTATCTATCTGGAACCAGAGACAAGTGGGTGTTCACCACTGTTTCCTCAATGTAGTGAATAAGGACCACTCCATTAACTACAAATTGATGAGAAAGTAATACAAGGGACATGTGACCCTCTTGGGATCAGAGATTCTGCATGAACAGCCAAGGGGCCATGTTGCAGTGTGTTATGACCAGGTTTTTCCTATGGTCAGGCACTGCCATCTCCTCCTTCCCTCCCCTGGTATTTGGTTTCTTCCCCTGGAAGGTTCTGTATTTCTCAATGTGCGGCTAGCCCACCAAATTCAAACCCTGCATCCGTACACCATAGGATGTTTTGTATCCTCCCCTGTCCACTCGCAATGGTATATATGTTACTGTAAAGCGCCGTGCCGTGCTTCCCGGCACGAACCCGGTGCTAGAATAAACCACCCTGGGAAGCCCCTCCGCCTCGTCTCTCCTTCCTTGGCGCGCCTGCATCACTGGTGGATTAGGAGAACCCCTGCTGGACCTTCGCCAGCTCTCCCGAGCCCCAGAGCAGCCTGGCCAGCCCCTGAAACTGTGGGCGGTACCGCGGCAGGACCAGAACCGGGACTCCTGATAGTATAGAGGCACACTTTTCAGGAGAACTATAAAGAAAGCTTGTCATGTGGAACTTTACTTTTGGATGTGACCATATTTAAGCTCAGTAAACTAATATTTATATTATACATACATTAAATTTACTGTAGAATTAAAAGACCTAAAGTAGTGTTTAAAGTTTCACTCATTTGCACACTATCTATGAAGTCTGCTTGTACTGTGTGGTCATATATTTACCTGAATGCATATTGTGTACCTTGTTGATAAATCAAAGCAGTTGTGTATTTTACCTTCCATAGTACTACTGCTAATGAGATACAGTACATCTGTACCCAGATTAACTTGGATGTTCATCATGGAGCAACATTTCTTGTACTTACACAAAACTGCAAGTGATTAAATACCTCAATGAAAATATTGAAATATAACATGTCTATTTATTATGTTCATCTCCTTTGCTCTAATACAAATTTATGCCTACATTTAAACATCTTTTTGTATATGAATTTTGGATTTTGGGCTTCTAATAGTCTTTCTTTTTGCAAACTTTTTAATAGTAATTTCTGTCACAACAGAAGAATGAAAATAAATCAGTACATTTTAGTAATGACAAGAAATTATTTAGACGTGGAGATGGTTTACAGTTCATTGACTTTATAATTATAGAGTTGCCAATGTATGGGGGATTACCTCCTTCCTTCTTGCTGGTTATTAAATGAAGAGTTCAAGGAAGCCCTTAATTTTTTTCTACATGGTTGTCAGAGATGGGATGTGGCAAGAATGGGAGAAAATGAGGAAGGAAAAAGGTTAATGCTGTCACATGAAAAGAAGATGTATATAATTAAAGAGAGAAAGCATGGGCTTCTTTTTCAAGTTATTAGTTCTAGCTTGGTCTTCCCTCTGGGGTAGTGGCAATTTATATGGTGTACATGCAGCTTAGGGAGAGACAAATTGCCTTTCATCACAAGAAGTAGGACGGTCTGTGCTTTAAATGAGTGAATCTAATCAAGCAAAGCCACTAGTGCTGTATCCCAGGGCTTGGTCCTGGGGCTAATCCTGTTTTCCATATTTATTAGGGACCTGGACAAAGGAGCACAGTGCACCTCCAGCAGGTTCACAGGTGATACAAACCAGGCAGACTGGCTGCTGTGCCATGTGACTGTGCCACCATTCACAGGGACCGTGACAAGCTGGAGAACAGGGCGGGGAGGGATCTCCTCACCTTCTACAATGGTCAAGGCAAACCCTTATATCTGTGCAGGAATAACCTAAGCACCAGTACATGCTGGGGACCCACTGGCTGGAAAGTTGCTTTGCTTTAAAGGTCCTTGGAGTGAAAGTTTTCAGGAAATGGAAAACCAGATGACCATGGGCTACCAATACACCCTTCATGGCGAAAAAGGGCAGCAGCTTCTTGGGCTACATTAGTAAGAGCATTGCCAGCAGGATGAGGAAGAGGATTCTTTTTCTCTTCTGCATTGGTGAGGCCACATCTGGAATACTGTGTCCGGTTCTGGATTACCCAGTACAAAAATGATACGGTTTACTGGAACGAGTCTAGTGCAATGATGATTAAAGTACTGGAGCACATTTCATGACTTTGGAGGTCAGATGGCTCCTTTAAAACCTAAAGTGATTATAGTTCCTGTCATTCAAATCCCATCCTCAAATTTTACCCTTCCTAGCAGTGCCTGAAAGATATCAAAGACCATTAATATGAAAACAAAGGTTGATATGAGAAAAAGTTACTCCATATGGAAAAGGACATGAATTGGTAATAATTGGCAAATTACCCATATATACCCAACTATGTTTTTACTAACCTTTCCCATATGTATGCATGTAGAGATTTGAATAAATTGTGATTTGTAGACAACAGAAAAGCTAATGCAGTACTTCAAGAAACCTTGGACACCCTCAGAAAGGCCATAGATGGTTCCTTCTAAGTGTTAGAAAGTCCTTTCAGCTGAAATCCTATGGAAGACCTCTTGTATTAATAACACTGTAGCTGTTAGGGCAGGGAAATTATTAATAACAATCACTAATAACAACATGACTGAATTTACAGAGAGGTTAAAATATTGGTTTGAGGTGTTAACTGTCCTTTTGTTCCAATAGTTACTAAATTAAGGTGCTAACTTGAAAGAGCTGTTTTCCTGACTGATGTAAACCCCCAATAACACTATGGCAATGGAATGGACTTGGCCTACGCTGAATATTATTTTTCTCCACATGCTTTGTTCCAGTTCTTTTGATTATGAGACTTGTAGTGAATTAAATCTTGATATTTGGTGATCTGACGAGGCAATCTAAGAGACTAGGTGGAGAGCATGGCCAAGGGCAGGACAGGCCAGGCACAACTGTTACTTTTGGTGGGAATGTGGTACTAGATCAGTTAAAACTGATAAAGAAACCGCACCCTTGCTGTTTACTGCAAAACCTATTGTCAACACCCATTTACTGGATCACTGCACTGTAGAGTTAGATAAATGAGAGAGATACTGATTCATGACAATCTCTGTGGTCTTTCCTGAACATGTAGTCCCTGCAGAGATACCTTTGGCTGCTTAGGAGGCTGACCTCATGAAACCCTGAGAAAAAAATTGTATTGAGAGGCTATAACTGCATTTGCCCTCATGCACAAACTTCTGAGTATTGCTTTTTTGTGGTGTTGTCTTCAAATCACTTGGTTCCCTTGTTTGCAACTCAACAACCCTCTTTTCTCATCCTCTTTGTCTTTGTTTGCTCCTTCTGCAGCATAACTCAGATGTTAAGCTGTCCCAAACACAAGCCATGTGGATGGAATAGCTGACATGCCATGCATTGTTCATTACATAGTTCTCATGCAACATCACTGCTCATCCCGTGTCTCTTCATTTGATTGCAGTTTTTCTAAAGTGCACAATTTCTGGGCAAAGAATTTTCTGTTTTTTACACAAACATCTCTACCATTGCTTAAAACCAGTAGGATACATTAAACTTCATTTACAAGGATAATGTTATTGAAACCCTTCATGAACACCACTGTGGAGGATTTGCATTGTCAGTATACAAAATCTGATCAGACTAATCTTTGACCTTTGAGATCCTTTCCTGCTTACTTCCATTTTCTCTTTGACATATTTTTCCTTCATTCTTATTTCAAATCATCTTCAGTTGCTTTGCTACCTGCTTCCAAATTTCAGTCTCCCTCTCCTCTGTGTCTTCCAAACAGTGGCACTTGCAAGTCCAAACTCCACTCTGCCCTTTTCATGGACCGAGTGTTGTTCTGGCAAACAATGATTTGTGTGCATGTCATGGTGCTCCCTTATTACCTTTGGAAGGGGGAACTTAAAAGATATATTTACTCAAATAACTAAATACTGAACAGGCTCCCTGAGGAAGAGGTCATGACACGAAGCCTGACAGTTCAAGAAGTGTTTGGACAATGCTCTCAGGCACAGGGTGTGGTTCTTGAGGATGTCCTGTGCAGGACCAGGAGTTGAACTCAATGATCCTGTGGGTCCTTTCCCACTCAGGATATTCTATGATCCTACTGGACTTTTTGGTGTTGAATGTTTTTATTTTATAGAATTTTGAGTAGCACTGTAAGTACTATAGCATAATGCCACAGGAGAGATAAATAAAATTAACAGATTTACCAGCTTTGGGAAGAAAAAGTGATTTCAAAATGTTGCCTAGAGAATAAGGTTGAATCCTTCCAAACAAAGACTTCAATGCTGTTTGCAATAATGGCAAAGAGCTGTTTGTATATACAGAATTTTGTATATACACTCTGCTCAGATGATTCTATTCTCCTATACTAAATAAGGTATTGAAATGGATATTCCAGACATCTCTTGTGAAATCTGTTTAAGAAAGTTTGCTCTGTTTTCAATTGGAATTTTCCTTAGTTCTTGTAGGATATTCAGAGGAAAAAAATACTCACTAGCTCTCCAAGACTCAAAACCAGTGCTATGTGTATAAAAGATTTAAAATTATATCCATTCTCCATGCAAAACTTATGAGAAACAAAAAAGATTCTGGTTCAAAATCATGTGACTCTTCCAAGGTTCCCGGGAACTTGCAGCCCAGACTTTACACTGGGGCGTTTCAGACCTTGAAGTGGTGGCCCCAGCAACACTAGCAGATAACTATTGTACAACTCTGAGCAGAGAAATTGTTTGATCTAGAAGCTGCTTGTCCTCACCACCACTATTTTTTGCAGAAAACCACAAGATTTTAGTGACTGAACTCAGTGGCATGTGTATTAAGCTCTCCAAGGAATGCAAAGAACAGCAGTTCTGGCAGTTTCATTTCCCCACTGATGGCAAAAATAAAGAAAAAAAAAGACAGCAACCGAGTGACACATAACTGTTACACTGAATTTTGTGGTATTGCTTAAACAGAGAGTCAGCGTGCAGCTCATCTGTTTGTAACCGCAGAAACAGAAAATGTTATTTAGAAGGAAGGAACATGTACACCAAATCTACTATGTCTCAAACCTGACAGTGTTTCTTTAAAATGTCCTTAAACCTGTTTAACACACCCCTCCTTTTCACCACTCCCTGGGAACATGCACCACTTATAGCAACTTGTAAATCAAGAAAAACCAAACCCAGCAATTTATTTTCCAGTGTTCACTGGATATTTTCACACACCCAGCTTGGCCATATAATTAAGTTACAGCAAAGCTCACTAGCTTGGAGCTTTCTGCTTGAACCTAAATTGAGTTCAGCACTGTGAGTTTAGAAGTCTCATATTCTGGAGCAAAATTGCATATCTCAAAATTATATTAAGAAAACTAAGAAAATACTTAGAGTTAAAAAATTGTGATTTATGCACAACACTATGAGGTTCTGTTCACAGATTCATAGAAGATGTCAAAACTCATTTATACTGTTTTATCTGAAGGTCAGGGATCTGGACACAGTTAATATAGACATCTACAAGTAAAGCAGTTAAACCCCAAAATTCAAGTCTTACTGTTGCTATAGCTAGAGGATTCAAATACAGAAAAATATGACATATTCTTTCTAAGAATAAAAAGAATATTTCCTTTGTACCCGTGAGTGAAAAGGACAGGACTGTCAGGAAAGCACAATTTTTTTTTGTTTCGTTTTTGTCTCATCTTACAATTTCTTTGTGTGTCAGACTCCTAGTCCATGGCCATGTTATAGTTTTCTGCCATATTTTTTTTTGTGTAAGGGGCCACAGTGCAGTAGGGGAGCACATTTTTATAGATGCAATACTGTTGAGGTTGTGGAATGAGCTTTGCAGCTTGAATGTTGTCCAGACAGAGAGAAAAAAAACCCTGTATCCTTGTTTCCTTATCCTTTTAATTTGACAAGAAGCCATAGCTTTCTGCAGGAGAAAAAAAATTATTTGAAATCCTGCCATTACATGGAATTCATCTGACATGTATAGGTATCCACAGTGTAGATGCCTAGATCTGACTTGTCATTTTTAGGCTTCCTTTCAAAACAGTGGAAAAAATAGTAACTTCCACAGCCCAATCCTCTGACCTACTTTAATCTGCATTTGTGTGAGATTACATTAGGGGTGTCTTGAGTGATAAATTTAGAGATAGGAGGCTGGCTTTTGATATAGCCTAGCTTTCTTGCTAAATAGGGCCTGTGATGGAAAGTCTCGCCCAGCTCTGAGGAAACAAGTGTTTGAAATGAGATGTCACTGGTTTGGCATCTCCTTCATTGAGTAGAATTCAAATTATTTACTTACACATTAATTGGCATTTAGCTCTCTCAGGCTAATAGCCTGCATGGAGATCCAGAGCAGCCTGAAATTACTGGGTTATGCTTTTACTGCACCATGGCAGGATCTGGAGCTTGAGGAACTTATCTGGGCCTCTGTAATTACATCCAGATAATGATAATAATTCTGTTCAGATTTTTTCTCTTGTAATATCATTCAAATTATTGAAAAATCATTCAATTTCAAATTCCAGCTTTGTTTTCATTTCATTTAACAGCAACAAAAACAAATGAAAAAAACTTCAGTTCTAGTGTTCTTCATGTACTGAACATTAAAACTCATATAAAAGCTTTTTTTCTTGCCAACAGTCTTTCCAAAGTACGCACAATTTGGAAAACAATTTTTTAGAAGAATATTGTTTACTCAAAATAATAGGGAAGGAGAAATTGATATTTAAAATGTACTAACTTCCACACCGTTGCAACAGTCTATATCAAAGGACAGTTTATATCAAAGGACAAGTATTTTGAAGAGGCAAGAAGAAAGCTCAGTGGTTTCTTTAGCTTCTCAGCTCATAAGGCCCTGTCTGCAGATGTGTTAATTTAGGAAATATATTCTCCTTCCCTTCACATAGTTTGTGATTGAAATCTGCATCTGAAGTTTATTCCTTGGAAGATGATTGGAAATGCTACTAAACTTTCTAGTTCTGTGGATAAGGGAGAACAAGACAGCTGAATTCTTTTCCAGGGAAGCTGGCTGGGAAATGTGGAGGGGCGATGACATTTTCAATTTTAGTCCTGCAGATAACATACGTTTCAACAAATATAAATCTGCTTTGCTATTTTTTCTGTTATTTGAACAGGTAAGCAATTTTATTGGATTGCAAAGGTATTTATTAGTAAGGAAAGGGTCTTAAACATATACTAACAAAGTAAAATTCCCTCCATATTTACATATATGCATATGCTCCACATTTGTCATGTAAATAGAGAAGAAAGTCAGTCTGAAGAAAGTAAACTGACAATGCTGAATGACTCTCAGCTGAGGGGCTGAATGACAGCCCCTTCATTAAGGCTTATTTTAATACCTGACAAATCAACATTCCACAGAAAAATGTTATCACTTTGATTGTATTGCTAATTGTTTACATTATTATCAAAGAATTAGGAAATAATTTTAATGCAATTTTAGTCATGTGCCTTATACAAATTTTGACCACAGGGGCATAACATGACAGTGGCCGTCCTTGGTCAGCCCAGTATTCTGTATCCAAGAGTTGCCAAAAGCAAAATACAGGAGTTCAGGAAAGAGTGGAAGAACAGGGAAAGTGTTTAAGTTGCTTTCCCTAAGTGTCCTCTCAGTCTCTATCAATTTGCTTGTTAGGCCCTTCTTTAGCCCAATGGATTTTCTGTTTATTTAGTACCCATCAATGTATTTCTCTTCCGCAAGTTTGTCTCTCATTGATCCACTTGATACATGGGTACACACACATGCCTATACAGGTACATACCAGCATATACACACACACACACACAATTACAGACAGACATGTACATAAATAAGCAGTTGTATTTCATAAACTATTGGAAATACATCTTCCTGCAGCAGGGACAGCTTACATTCTACATATAGGAAGAAACACCTCCTTTTCTTTTCTTTTCTT
>VYZT01000059.1:4362-49164 GCA_013400735.1 Pomatostomus ruficeps
TGGATTTGTGGGAAGCTGTGATTTATTAGAGCAAACAGCTCTGGGGAAACAGTTTTAAGGCACAGGTGTGAAGTACAAGTAACAAACTGCAATTACAGATTAAAAGTAGCCGCTCTGAATTTAAGAGTATTTAACACCTACTGAGCAGAAGTTGTTAGAGAGGAGAAAGGTTTGGTGGTTAGTGCCTGTTAGAGTGAGAGGTCCGGGGGTCATCACATGGGTTCAAGTTTTGTAGCATTTGTTGGGGGTTGGATAAGGATCTGTTTGATTCCTCTGCCTTGCTCCTGTGGGTGCATTTTCTGCTTGAATGGTGTGCAGAATTGCAAGCTGTGCATGGTAGAACTTTTACATGCCTGAGAAGAAATAATTGGCCATTTCAGAAATATTATATGTCTTAGTTCTTATGCAAGTCAAGTGTGGAAGACAGTGCTGAGCATCCCATGTTCAAAGCTTGGGCACAAAGCTCAGCAGTCAAGTCCTTTTCTGTTGGTAGTTTTGTGACAGAAAGACAATGTGACTTGCTCATTTATTTTTCTCCACAATTGGAGAAATAACAGCTTCTCACCCCATGGATTTGCAGCTAGGATCAACTTTAGATCATGAGTACGAGAAGGGTTGCAGAATTGCCATTTGCGAGAACCAGGGCAGATGCAGCCTTTGTCAAACAAGGAGGTGCAGGATGAGAAAGGTTGCATGGATCTGCCCACAGTGGCTGCTCCACTGGCAGTGACAGTCATGAGCCACAGCTCTGCTGCCTGCTCAGTAAGCCTGTCTGCTTCTCACTGAGACACAAGATCCTCCTGAATGAACAAGCTCTCACAGAGGCTGTGGGGCTAAGTCCATAATCATGAAGATGGAGGAGCAGGTGACGGGCAATTTTTGGCCCCTTGTGTATTTTAAACAAATAGAACTCTTCACAGCCTTTCTCTAACCTAATGATTGGGAAAAGGCTTTGTCAGCATACCTTTGCTGCTTAGAAAAAGGTTAGCAGACTTAAGGCAATGAGGAGTTTTGTCTGATGTGGTTTGATTTAAATTCCAGCCCATGTGTATATGCATGTAAGATAAACACATGAGAAAAATTACAGCACTATCCATGGAGGGTTACAGGCTTAAACAAGGTGTGTGATAGGTAGATGAGCCCAAACAGCAGGCTGGAGCTGGGCCAGATGAACAGAAACCAGGTGAAAATTGTGTCCATTGCCATCAGTGCTTACGTCGGAGTTACCAGGAGGTGTTAGGGAATGGCATGCTTTTATAGTGTACCAGTGGTGGGTTTAGTCACTTGCAAGAGGAAGGTTTTTCTGAGGTAACATGGGAGACAGTGTGAAAGTACAGGAAGAGGAGTAGAAAATCAGCCTTTTGCTAGGATAGAACTAGCCTATGAAAGTTTTTGAAGCAAGGACAAGAAATACATAGTAGAGACAATAGGAAGTTTTAGAAATCCATTACATAAAGAACTGCTAAACAATAATCATCCCATACTTCACTACAATCCCCAACTCGTGGGATCCTTGGCTGATGAAAAACTGCTAAGTTGCAAAATCAGCTGAAACAAAATGTCAAAAACGTTTTTAAAGAATTATCTACTTTTCTTCCAAATAATGTTGAGGTTAGGTAGAGGTCTGTGCTATTGCATGTTTTCACCACATATTTTAGCCAGTGGGATAATTAACATTTCTTTTGTACTTTTAACTCTAAAATCTGCTAACTAGTAAACAAAAAGCAAAGAGGGTGAATTTTAATCAGAGAGGAAATAGTTAAAAGTCAGTATTCATATGCCTCATCTCAGCACCAAATATGAGTGCTCTGCAATGGCACATTCACACTGATAAATCAGGGAGCAGAATCTGATCTAATATTTTATCCTACTGCAACCCTTGTTTTTGTGGGACATTCTTCATTTTTGTATTTTGGGGAGTGTTTTTAGGCACCCCCTGTTCTCTGGTTTCTCAGGGTCAGCATAGCATCAGAGTAAAACATAGCATTCTCAAATCTTAAAAAATGTGCTATGGTTAAAATGTTACAGTGTCTTTAGCTTAATATGTTTTTCCACACCTTCTAGTGGCAGGGCCTCAAAATAGGCGTAGAGGTAGAACTTCTTTGATGGTGCTGTGTTAGATAAGGAACCCTTCTTCAGCTGAAGGCATTCCCTAGTGTCCTCTTTTTCCTCCCTTCTTTTCTTTCCTCAAGTTGGGTTGTGTTGGTTTTGTAGCCAGTGGCTGAAGGGTTCTGATCCTGAGGGCAGGCACAGGGTGTCTGGGTAGGACATTGGTGGCCGCAGCTGTAGTTTGCCCAAAAGAACCAGAGTCACTTTGCAAAGTTGGATCCATCTTGCAGACCAACAGTCTAGCTGGCTGCTTAATCCTGGAAAGGGGGGAAGCTGAGCTCCAGACAGCAACAGGTTCTACTGAGGCAGTCCTTCAAGGTCTCTGCTCAGACACAGATTTAGCCCTGTCTGCTGCAGGAGGGACTGATAGTTTGGGCAGAGCTCTCCGTGGGATGAACAGCCAATTTGGAACAAAAACCAATGGTGAGAATCGATGCTGCTGTTCATGGTGGCCTAGGGAAACACCACCATCAGCAAGAAGGGAGCAGCCCGAAGGTGCTGCAGGAGCCATGCCTGCGTAGAGCATGAGCAATTTCTTTTCTCCAGACTTCACCCAGAAACCGTGAGATAAAGTTTGGGAGCCTGAGAACCCAGCAAGCTATAGGGAATTTGTCCCACGGCAGTCTGTGTTGGAGCAGTACATACCACTAGGTGGTAGCGTATGGACACAGAACGCCTTTTCCATAGCTGCGAGCTTGTCAAACCTGAAGCAGGGTGCAGCCAGGGTGAGCTTGGAGAAGGGCGAAGTTGGGCAGGATTTGGACCCACAGAACTTCTGCTGTGAATCCTTGACTACAAAAGAATGTAACTTTGCACATTCCCTGCAGAACCTGTGGTGATTGTGACATTGAATGGCAACACCAGGACGCACAAAGGGTTCAGAAAGTAAAGAGTTAGTAGAATATGGTACAAAAAAGGATGAACAACCAGCTCTGGGAGCAGAACCCTTTTCTTCCCGTTACCAATGAAAGAGCCACAGAACAAACAGAAATGAGCCATAATCTGGCCAAAGATGCTGATGAGGTAGCCCTTGGGCTATCCCTGTCCCAAACAGACTTTGTGGATGATTGAAAAACAGCTGTTCTGAGGAAGTTGCTATCATTTTATTAATCTGCCTAAGAGCTCTCAGCAGCCATCATGCTGCTCAGATGACTCTGCATTAAGGCATCTAGGCCCCGTACAATCTTTATTTTATGGGTCCCTGGGTAGAGCTGTGCTTCGCAACAAATCTCCTGAAAAGCTGAACTGAAATAGAGTTTAGTTCATTTCTTTCAGTAGTATATATTGCAGCAATTGCTGTTAGTTTTCTTGAACACAGACATTATGAATGAACCTTAACACTGGCAATCTGAGAGACTCAAACAGGCAGAGAGGAGCTCAGACCTGTGAAAAAAACCTTTGTTCTGCCCTGTATCAGCAACTGCCAGCAGTAATATTGGGGCTAGTTAGTGATCCTCTCATTAACTAGCTCCCTATGGAAACAAAGTTCCAACAAAGCAACCTATTGTGAAAATATTAATTCCAGTAAATGCACAATAAACCCCAAAATGTTGATTTTCCTCCTAGCACACTCTCCTGCATGTCAATCAGACCATTTGCCCGGCAGCCCATTGGGCCAGCTGCCATGTCAGGCCATCAGTGTCCTGGGCTACCAACATGTCCCCCAGCCTTAGCAGAGCATGGAATACCTCCCCACTGGCCAGCCAGACCACACTAGAGTCATTGGAAGGGACTGTGGGAGAAGGTTTGGATCTGCAACTCATCCTATATTGAATCTTTTAAAAAAATACTTTTCACATGTTTATCCTCCTATTGTTTATTCCAGTCATGGGGGAAAAAAAAAATCAAAAATCTTCCTGAGAAGAGGAATTGTGATGCCTGTTCAGGAGTGACCACTGTACTTCTCAGGAAGCTGTTGTAAAGAATATTGTCCCACCTTAGAGCACCTTGGCCTTTCAAGTCTCTCATGATTTTCATCCACCTTCCTTTATTAAGCAGGGATTGTAAGGCTATTGATGTAGCTGAGCCAACTGAATGACAATGTGGTTTAAAAAATACCAAAAATTTTAAAACATCTTCTTCCGGAGAGTCATCACCAGTCCTTGAGCCAGGGTTTGAATAAGTCTGAGGTAGCTGGCCTAGCTGTTTTTCCACTCCAGTGTTTCAAGGAGAGGTTCCAAATTCTGAGTGTAGTGATTTAAAGGACTTTCTCATGGAGTATTTCTGGGCATTACAACATGGTTTATTAATTGATTAATTGACCCCTTTGTGTTTTGTATTTTAGCCACAAAATAATGAGGGTAGTCACTAGTGCCTTGCAAAATAATAATGGAAGGTTTAACTACAATAATAGGATCATCTCAGTATTTGGAAATAAGGGATGATAAAAATTGAGAAAATCAGAGATAATTCTGTCTCAACACTAATGTTCCATTCAATTTCCTTCTCTACGCATAATGATTTTATATACGACACTTTGAAATAGCAATATTTTTAAGCCAAGAACTGAATTAAGTATACATTTCTAGGCTAAATATTGCACAGAATTTAGCAAATTTGATATAGCATTTAACAATTGTCTGGGAGCTTAGTACTTGGAGAAATCTTCTAAAACTGAATCCAGTTGTCTGCCATTGTAGGCAACCTTGTCCTATTATCCTTTTAAAGGATTTATCCAGCTTCATCTTAAAACTGATTAGGCCTTTTCCAGTCACTGTTCCTGACTCTGGAAGTCTGTTCCAGAGCATCACTTTATTGATGGGTAGAAATAACCCCTAAACTCCAGCCTAAGTTTGTATGTGGCTGGTTCACAGCCGTGTGTTCTTGTGCCAACATTATGCCATTGCTCAAACCTTTCTTTCCCCCTCTTTGTGTTTCTTTCCTGTGTTTTCACAAAAAGCTATCATGTGCCCTCACAGATTTTTTTAAATGAAACATGGTTAAATTAAAAATGGTTTAGTCTCCTCTTATAAGCTAGTTTTAGATTCCCAGCATCTTCCTCTGCATTCCTTCCAACATGAATTAGGTTTTTACTGAACATGGGGCCCACGATGCTGTGCTTTGTCCTGAAAAATCCTCATCCGGGCAGTGCCTCACAGTGTGGCACTCACACACAGGGTTTTCTGTAAGAGTGCTGCACTGCATACAAGTTTTTGGCAACCAGTCCCATCATCCATCATCACAGCCATGCCCAGCTCAGTTGAGTGTCCTATGTCTTTACATTCCTTCTGCTGAGAAAGCAAACTGCAGGAAAAAAATTTTTTAAAAAATTAAGAAAACTGACACAAAAAGGGAAATTCAGCTTCAAGTGCCTTCCCTTAAACAGGACACGTCAGACAATCCTTGGAGCAGTGTGAGTACAGACTTTGTAATTTCTGAATTGGTCAAGCCATAATGAGAGTGTGTTTTTTCCCTGATTAAATCATTCCATATCCCTGTTCTATAAATACAGTGGTAAAATACTAGGTGCAGCCTGTGCTGTATATTTGATAGGACTTGGACTTCTTCCAGTTTGACCAGATAATGTCTGATGCCAAAGTTTTCCCAGGTAATTTTGAGGCATGTGGATTGGTAAGCGGTAAAAAATATAACAAAGGGTCCCAGATACTTGCTACACAGCGCAGAATTTTACTTTTATTCCAGAATCTTTTTAAACTGGAACATTTTAGGCCTACTAATATAATTTAAAAGAGAAAGCCAGATCTGAGTTGTGCCCAAATCTGCTCTAGCTTAGCCACCTTCCTGGAACTGGGAAAATGCCTTTCTGTATTTGCTGGATTCTCAGTTTGTGACAAAATGGAAGTAGAGTGGAATTCTCACCCATGAACAGTGTTTGAAAGGACACCATAAGTTCTTGTTTTAAAGATGCCCTAGGGGTAAATACAGCTACTGCTTTTTTGAACTTAATTCTCATTTTTTCTATTCCAGCTAATATCAGTTGATTTCTTTGGAGTAATTTCTCACACTGGTATGTGGCCAGAATACAGGGATATGGAAAGGACTCCAGAGAGTGTTTGCACAAAACAAAACACAAATAGTATGTTTTGTTCAGTTCCATGTTTTTCCAAGGTAAAGTGGCTCAGTCCAAAGCAATCATGAGTAAAAGATTGCATCCAGAGCCATTTTAGTCCTTCAGTCTATTTTCTGTTCTATTTACGTACTGTGTTCCAGTTTTGCTGCATTTCTCTCTTGAATTCTTTTGTTGTTATGTAAAAGTCAATGAAGTGTTAAAAAGATAAAAAACTGTCCAGATGCTGAAGCTCATGACAGCTAAATAGATCAGCTAGATTATTTTTTTAAATAGCTGTTGAGCCAGTCAATCTGTTCTGCTGCCTTGCTTTGCTGAATAAGGACTATTTTGCTTGTGGGAGGCTACACTGCCTAAAAGGCAAGCTGTACAGGGTACAGGTGTGTAGCTGCATCTTCCTCTGACAAATTATCAGGAAAGTGTATACAAGGAAGGACTTCATAGGATAACTGATGAACTAAGAGAAACATAGTCAGCCTGGGAAAAAAATCACATCATGCCTATTCCCTTTCTTATTTTTTGGTAAATATTTATTATGAATTATTATTTTTATTTAACCCTCACTATCTGGTACGAGATAATGAAGATGAGTGCAAATTTTTATCACAACCCTGTTTTCCAATAGGCTGTACCTAGTGAGAGATGTTATTGCTTCTGTATGTTGCAAATCGTACGGAGATAGTGTTGTGTGAAACTGCTTTTCTCACTCACTGTGAAAAGTCCCTCAGGAGAAGGGATTTCTTGAGTATGGGGCATACTCAAAGAACCACTAATCCAGAAAGATTCTGCTGCAAATCCCAGAGTTTAGTTTTGGGATTACATGTTATGCTTGAGATTTTGCCCTCATTTTCCATCTCACCGATCTCTGAAGTACTTTTCATTTTTCCTGCCTGTAGCCTCTCATTCTTCCTCCTGGAATGAGAAAGTAAGAACAAATTTGGTATTTATTCTATAACTTTGAGCTAAATGCTCAGGATGTCTTTACTGTTGCTAATGCTGGGACAGACATGTCAATTGCCGTAAGTATGTCTCATGTTCCGTACTTGATCAATAAAAGGATTTGATCACTTAAAGATCTTGACTAAATCACAAGCAGACTCATGCTTTAAAGGTTTATAAATATAATATAAGTAAGTCTTTGCAGACAGGACAGGTTCTAATCATAAACTTTTAGACCATAAATTTTAGGCCAATAGGCTTTTTAATCTATGGCGAGCAGCAAATAAACATTGTCCTTAATAAAACCTCATTTCTGTTTTGCTGCATTTATACATGCAAATTTTATGTTTCTCACCTCATTGAGTTCTGCTGAACAATTAGCAGTGGTGGAGTGTTTTGTTTTATGCAAGTTCAAGAGTAAATTAGGGCTTGGGGGGGCCCTTATGGTTGTCTCCTTTTCTTGTACATAAAGTGAGAGAAGAGGTCCTAACAACTGCGTGTTCCAATGGGGGACTGGAGATAAAATTAGCATGCTTTCTAAAATACACATTTTACCTGAAAGTAACTTGAAAACTGAATGTGTTATCAGGACTTGCCCTTCACTGCTTTATTTTCAGAATTTGTGGAAAATACCAAACCATGTTATTTAGGCTGACAGTTGCTCTGTTTCCTCAACTGGAGATAATGAAACAGTGGCAGATGTTTATAAAGCCTCTTCTGCAAGCTCGTTATGATATATGCAATAATTAGCTCTCCTGGGAATGTATTTCCCAGCAGCCTGCACAAATGACTCACACTGACTCCACTGGAAGGCTCCATGCAGGGAGCTCGGTGCCTTTATATAATCTTGGGAAAGAAAAACACTGTCGTCTCTACTTAGAGAAGACAAGCCAAATCTATAGATACAGCCGACTATTTTTATGTCATCCTGCCATTTTACTCCCTGCCACTGAATTCTGCCTAGCCTTATTGTTCTTTCAGGGATTCTTTCCTCCCACCTCTCCTCTGGTGTTTGATTTACTCAAGCACTGTGATCCATGTTTTTCCTTGTAAGCACATCATCCCCACTGATGACAGTATCACTCAAGATGCAGAACTGGTTCCTCTGGCTCTAAGAGAGTCCTCTTGTCTCCTAAAGTCCTCTCAGCAAAAGGCAGCAGTTCAGAGTTTTATCCTTCTCTTGTGTGCTCCTGCTATACACGGCTGCAACTGCAGTAGCTTCAGCAGACCAAATCCTGGCATATGTTGGTGTGAGAGAGCTGACTGCTGCTTTGTGTTTTGTTTAGGCTTTAGCTGTTGTGTTTGCACAGTGCAGTTTATAAGCCTGACATTTTGTGCATTGTATAAGTTCCGGATGAGTCACAGAGGCAAAGATTCACGGGAATCTTTCCAGTAACTTCAATAGGCTTTGACTCGATCCTCTAGCACCCTTGACTGAAACAGATGGTGTGTCTGCAGGAAAGCAGGCAGCCTGATGGACATCGTTTAGGGCTGTGTGATGTCACTGAAACTGATTTGCACCAGTTGTTAGTGAAACCATAATTCACATACATGCAAAGCCTCTCCTAAGCGTTGCTGTGCTGAGTGCAGTCCTGTTGCCCCTTTATTCCATTGTTCCATTCCTGACAGTGGGGATCAGCAATAGATAGATGGGGGTAACTCATTTCTATTACAATCTTCTCTCCTAAGTATTAGGAACTGGTAATGGTTTAGTTCCTAAAGCATGGAGGGCTTTTGACATTTTCACTTTTTAGCATTTAATTTTTTTTAATTCAACACACAGGGGATGAAAATTTTTAGTAGAAATTTGTTATCTTTTATTTCTACAGAGAAAAATGGAAATGCTGAAATTGACTTCAAATGTAGTACAGTGAAAATCTGTTAACCCATGATACAACCTTTCTGAAATCATCCAGAGAGAGAGGGAAGCAGTCAAAACTGTATGGTTTGGAGTACAGGGAAACCTTTAATAGTTGTGGAAGTTTCACCAAGTATTTGCTGTCTGTATAGAAACAAAATTACTCCTGTTACTAAATTCCCGTCATAAGAGCTGACAGAAGGTAAATCACACAGGACTCTCTTGTGCTGTGCAAAGGACACATACTGTGAAGACCTGTATCTCTAGGCAGGCTACAGATACTGTCGCTGACTGTCCTTGAAGGGACTTGCAATGATCACCTCCTTTTTGCTGTCTGACCCTAATTGTTTTTTATTTTACAGTAAAATTCTGAAAAGGGTAAAAATTTTCACCAATTCTTAGTCTGGATAATTGAGTATTTTCCTTTTTCTGGCTTTGTCTGTCAGAACCCCAGGCCAACATGGTAGCAAATTCTCAAGACGAAAAACATGCCTACAAGCTGGGAGGGATCAGAAAGCTCTTTATTTTACCTTCTAAACTTTAGTGGGGTTTTAGATAATTTATTGAGCTTGTAATTTTCAGTGATAATGAAACTGAGGAACCTTCAGTACAAAAAATCCAAGCAGCTATTGATCAAGATGTAGAATGCAAGAGTGAAAATTTAAAACTCTATTTTTCAAAAAGTGAATAGATGTATCAAACTGAGCACTAAAAAGCATGTTCTAGATGAACAAAATGTTGTTTCAATCAATTGCTTTCATATGGTTTCATATCTTCTTAAAACAACCATGAGGACCTCTCTCACTGCTCACACTCCCACAGGCTCCTGTTTGAATTTTCCTCCTGAGGCAAAGGATGGGGGAGAATCCTTCTCATGGAGAGCACGAACTTAATCTTCAAATCAACAAAGGCTCCATGACCCATAAGTTTTCTCCTCAGATCAGGTCAGCCACTGGCAACATCTTCCTCTGTTTACAGTCTGCTTCGCTGCAGCTAGGGGTGTGAATTGTTCATATCGCTGCTCACTGTCATGCTGCTGATGAGAAAAGAGTGGAAACTGTTTGTCTCTACCAAACTCTGAGAAGTGATGAAAAAAATTCAGGAGTGAAGTCACTATCATCTTTAAAAGAGAAATCTCCAGAGATTTGGATATTCTTCTAATATTTAAAAGAAAACAGATAATACTTACCTGGTACTGTCCCAAATATTAATAGAATGCTTATTATCTTTAGGGAGGAAAACAGTCAATGGTTTTTATTGGCTTCGGATGACTTTTACTAACTAAAATTATTCATAATTTGAGTTTGTAACTGGTGTTGCGTATTTTAGAGTTTATTTTTCTTGGAGAAAACAATGCTATTGAACAGAAAACATGGGTTTTGAACAATACATGTAACATGTCTGTCTGCACCTATGCTGTCAGATATACATGTAATAATGATGTACTGAATCACAGGGTTCTTTTCTTCATCTATATATGTCATTACAAATTTGGCTCAGTACCTTATGGAAAAGCTTCCTTCTTGAGTAGTATCATGCTTTGCCAGTAGCTGAAATGTTAGGATTTTTCATACATTGCCTCAAATCTGGTTTATTGCTTCAGATCTAAAAATTTATATTTCCTATGATATTAATCTGAGACCTCATTTTAAAAAGTGCATGTAAATCTACTTGCAGATAGTGAGGAGAAGTCAGTGGTGGTATACACAGTTATGGGGCAACAAAAGACAGGAAGAAGAGTTACAATTCGTGAACTCACGTGTTTTTAAATGAAACAGTGGTCTTGGGGGATTCAACATGCTTTTATATCAAGGCACAAATTGCCCATAGTGGGTGGTAGAAGTTGGCTATCTATATGTTCCTTGTTCCTGCTTTAGAGTATTAGACCATTCCTTCTGCTTCCTCTTGTGGCTGAAAACAAGCTGGTTCACAGTCCAACTCTGTGTGCCCATTACTAGAGATAAAAAGTGAAAAAGGAGAGGGCTCTTACCCCTTCTTGCTGTTCAGTGACACAAAACGAGTTCGTGGTCAGCATGCAGATGCGCACACCACAGAAACATCATGGCCGGAAGAAAATTACACAGTAAACCCTACTGAGCTGGAGGAAGCTTGTTGCTCTGTATGCAAAAAACCACGAAAAGTCATATTTTATTTGCTAGGAAGGATTTATTTAATATATAAGCAGTAATTTAGATGTAGTAATAAGATTAAACAGAACTAGATTAATTACTACTTCTCAATTTGGAGACCCCCCAAGACCAGAAAAATAATGGCCTCTTTAGCCTTTGTGACCTGCCTAGAGCCATCAGACTTCCTCTCCAGTGTCACTGCACTTCTCACAGAAGTCTGGCTAAGTATTGGGTATGTTTACAGGTATAACATGCCACTCCTGTGAAAGCAAAATCTTCTAAGCATTTCAAGGATTTGCTTATATTTTTTCAGCATTTGAAATTTTTTTCTGCCTATATTGTAATATATGGTTGAGAGCTTGAAACAGCTTTCCCTTTTGTGTAAGCTATGGCCTCTGTGTGCTTCCACCAGAACAGAAGAACACTGATTTCTAAAGGCCTGATATTTGTCTGGTTGAAAAGAGACAGAAGGCAACTCTTAGGTTCTGGTGGTGGATTTCATGTATATTGAGTCAGTCTGTGTGATGATTTCAAGTGGTTTTCATAGGAGTCATGCATAGAAGCTATTGATTTTAGATGCAGACCATGTTTTCATAATGCATGTCAAGTTATATATGGTGCCATGGGTCGTATATCATGATATATGATATATTCATCAATATGTATGACATTTTTAGTTTCAGTATATCTTGCAAAGTGATTCTTTTATAAAACAGGAGTATAAACCTGCAGCCTCTTAATACATTACAGAAATGGACTGATTAGCAGAATCAGGTTATTATTTTACTTCCTTAAATGTTCTGTGTAGCTCCATCTGTAGTGATCAGTCCATGTTCAATAGTTTAATAGCATTACCTACCATGTGTATTTAACTATTATTTTTTTGTCTGAGGCCTTCATAATTTCATTTAACAGTGCTCAGGCTGTTGGGCATAACACATTTAATGGTATCATCTGTTGTGCAATGTGTAAAACCTGAAGAGTTAGTAGTCCACAGTAAATAAAAATGGAGCCCAAAGTCTGTGGATAAAGCAAATACTTTTCATTGAATACAGGAAGAGAAAGAAGAAATCTTATGTGTTAATAATATAGGTGTGCTCCCCACAATGTAGTTCATGCTCAAGAGTGGAACCTCAGTGAGAGCACTGCAGTGCTTGCTTCCATCACAGTACTAATCCAAATAAACTGCTATCCAAGAGAACTCATCCTGAGTTACCTTGTCAAGTGTGAGTGTCAACACAGTGAGACTCCAGAGCTGTAAAGATTTGCACTGCAGAGCAGCTGATTTTGTACCCTCATGTGTTGTGGTGTGCTGTTGGCCAGGTTTCGGTTTTTCCTCATGGCCAGGCACTGCTGCCTCCCCCTCCTCCCCTCCCCCCTCCCCCAGTATCTGATTTCTCCCCCTGGAGGGCTCTCTATTTCACAATCCTATACAAAGCCTGCCAAATTCAAACCCTGCACTCCTACCTCATAGGATATTTGTACCCCCCCCTGCCCCCTCCTGTTGGTATATATGTAACTGTAACATGCCGTGCCAGCGCTTCCCTGGCACGATCCTGGTGCCCGAATAAACCTTCTGGGAAGCCCCTCTGCTTGTCTCTCCTTCCTCGGCGTGTCTGGAACATCGGTGGGTTGGGTGAAACCTTGCTGGACCTTCGCCAGCCCTCCCGCGCCTGGAGCAGCCCGGCAGGCTCTGGAACCACGAGCGGGAGCCCGGTGCCCCCGCCAGCAGCATCGCGGCACTCATGTTACAAACATGTGATGATAAATCTGCCTTAAAATATTCCTCTCTCTGTCCCTGCTGCAGCTGATTCAGCTGGTTGTGTGACTGGACTCTGAACTGTGTCTGAGACAACCTGTACTGGTGACAGCATCACCTTCTACAGGAGAGGAAGGGATGACTGACTGGGTGCAGGAAACCTCTTCAGCTGGATCTTTTGGTGAGGGAGTAGTACTATAGAACCACTGCCTTCTAGGTCAGTGAGGACAAGCCTGGGAACTCACGGATAGTTGCAGGATGAGCTGCTATACTCTGTGCTGTTGGGCTGTTCCTGTACCCATTGGAAGACCATTCCAAACACATCTGTATCTCTGCTTATCACTGGCCCCTCTGAACTGTACTCCCTCTCTTCCACTGTCTTTCGTGAAACCCCAGGATAAGCCATCTTGTCTTTATCTCTAGAGCTGACGGTTTTTTACCAGCCATGGCTCCTCAGAGACTCCAGGAAATTCGGCAGCTATGAGACTTTTCCTCTGGGGCTGACGGTAGCAGGCAAACACGCTGACTCACATTTGATCAACTTCTGCTCTCTGCAGAGGCTGTCTAAATCAGTCAAGTGAAATGAAGTGAGTGCCTTTCTGTTTAGCTGGTGTACAGAAGAGCAGAATTAGGCATATGCTGGGCTTAAAGGCACAATTCACAGTCAAAGGTCTTCCTATCTCATCAACAATTTTTTAGAAACCTGGTTGTCAAAATCTTGTGCTCGCCCTTTCCTCCTTGTTTTCTTCTTCCCTCTATACAGTGCAATACCAACCTCAGTGGGAGATAGCATCATTACAGGCTTGCATATCTGGAGTAGGTGTTTATTTTTTGAATAATTCATTGAAAATTGCTCTGTGATTGTCTTTTTTTTCCCCTTCCACTGAAATACTATGGGTTGTATTTATCCTTGCTAGGGGGTATATTAAAATATTCAGTGTAGTGAGGGTTTAAGGAACAGAAAACTCCAAACTTTTTCTTTCTTACTGACTAGGTTTCCTCTCAGTATCTTAGCAGGGTCTTTGTCTTCAGTTCTGCCTTATTCTTCCTCCTAAGGGCTTCAGTTAGGAGTTCACTCCAAGCTGATGTTGTTGGCCAGGTCTGGATTCAAACTTTGGGGGTTTTGACTTGGATAACAAGATTAAATACCTGCCTGAGCAATTTCTGTGGTCTCATTGGCTACCATGACGTCAGATGACACAGGCAGGGTTCACATATTATTAAGCAGATAAACAATGAAAGTTCAAATATTAAGACACAGCAGAACTTGCCAATGCCCCTGCCTGTCCATGTACATTTAACACTCTTAAGCCACCTTCACTAGCAAGAAGTTACTGGGCACAATCAGAAGTCAATATACTTGGAAAAATATGTCTAGTTCCTTCTCTTCAATATCCCAAAGAATTTTAGCCCCTCTTGTGAATAGATGTTATTCTTTTTTACATTGAGCAACTAAAAGTTTTTTAAAGATAAAATTTCTCACACCAGTTAATTCCTAACATTATTTGTTTGCTTGAGAGTAAAATGCTATCTTTCCTTGCTTTCTCTGCAACTTGCACTTGTAGAATATCCTATTTCAGGGATCAGGCTGGCAACTGGAAGCAAATGTATTTGTAAAACAAACCTTAAAATCTGCTGAGTGTGTCACAGAATCATGGTAGCAACATAAGCTGTTCTATCAGAGCATGTGAAAATCTGTCATAACCTCCAGTTCTTCACGACAGAGTAGCAACATTTCATTATGCATTTTAGATTAATTTCCCTTTTGAATAAAATATAAGTCTCCTTCCTCTTCATAATATTGAAAAATAATGGGACTAGAGATGGGGCAGTTTTTCTAGACAGTCTCAGAATCAGGACAGGGATCTACAGGGGGATGGTGGGTTTTCCTTGTACAGAACAGGTGTATCACAAGGTGTTTGGTTCCAAGTAAACTTGAAAATTCAGAATTGAAAGCTCAAACAAATATGACAGGCAGCAAAATCATAATTAGCTGCTTTCTATTTTACAAAAGCAAACTCGCAGATTTTATACAGAATTGGTAAAAACACCCAACATCCTCACCTTTAGAGCTACCTATAGAAGCTAGAAGACATCAAAGCCAAATTTGCATGATTAGACATGAATCAGGAACAGAATGTGTAATAGTGTTCATGGGTATTTCTGTTCTCTGTTTTAAAAGAAACCAAATCTCAGCAAATCAACACTCAGCTCTTATACTTTAATTCCCAAAATAATTAGGAACATTTTTATATTAAAAATTGCTACTTGAAAATTTTTCAGCCTGTAGGATGATGGAAAATTTGAAACTAAGTGTTCATAAAAGCCACTGATTGACAAGCTCTCTAAGCCTCTGATGTTAGTATATAACAAATTAGGTAATATCAGCAAACTCAGACTCAAGCTTGCTTTCAAAAGCTGGAGTTCATAACTTCAGGGTCAAAACATTGGTCCTTTAAAGGTTGAAACAGGTCTTTCTGTCTACTCCATGATGAAGGAGGAACAAGTGGACACATTTTCCCTGTGGAAATTGTCACAGAAATTAGGTCAGTTAGGGTTGTGATTTTGGAATGTATTTTATTTTCAAATAGCTTGACTGTATTCTAACCCTGCTCATTAGAGGTACTTGAAGAAAATGTGACTTGCCAGCTTTATGGTCTTGCCTGAAGAGATGAGATTTCAGAGGTTTTCAGTGGTTGATCTCCAGTTACTACTAAGGAATGACACAAAAAGGATTTCCTGGAATTGTGATCACCTGCAGGGAGAGAAGGAGAGACTTGGATTTTATTGCAGTGATTCACGTTCCTTCTGGAATAGGAATGAAAAAATCTATCCTCATCAATACATCCTGCACCAGCTAAGACATGAACATTGGGACTGCATGAGCAGACCACTTTTAAAATTACATTAAAAGCAAGATATGTCATTGCCATTGTGTGATTTACACTAGCTGGCTAGTGATTTTTGGCTGAAATTACCACTATTCCTCAGTCACAGTGTGCAAAAGAATTGAACGAGTCAGGCTCTGTTCAAAGGAAAACAAAAGTCATTATCCTTCAAAGGACTTCAGATTTGAAACCTTCTTGGTTCACAACTCCTCTCAAACTAGGCAGTAGCACGGGGCCTGTAACAGTACCTGGTTCTCTGTAGAGGTAGTAGCAGTGTCAGACCTGGTGTCTTCAGACAAAAAGGGAAATTGCAGTCAGTGTTGTCAGTGCCTGTCTTCTCTGGCAGCAGGAAGTAAGGAGAAGATAAAGATGCACTATTTTCTTGTACAGTTAATTTTTAACTCAGTCACTGGAGCCTGAAGGGGCATGTTCTTGCACGTATGTAGTTGCTGTGGATGGAAAAGCTGCTGACACTTGCGTCTCCTTGAAATCAATAACATGACTCCCATTGCTTCCAGGGGGAACAGAGGCCAAAGCCGCAAATCCTATCAGATAATTATGAATCAAACAAAGAGTTGCAGTATACAGGAAAGCCCCACATGGCTGTAATTCAGGAAAGCACTCTGTACTCTTTGTTAGGGAAGTAAATCACATAGCCGCAGGAGACATTTTCAGGGTTCTAAATGCTCCTCAGGAAAACTAAACGCAGTTTTGACTGTGCAGGTTTATGTACTTCATGCCTTCATGAAATGTTTCCACCTTTAAGGATTGTTTGAGGTGTTGTCCTTCACCAAAAAAACCCCAACCAAACCAACTTTCTCTTATTTTAGTATGTGCATTTGTTTCCACAGCTGATCACTGAAACCCCAAGGAGGCAGCAGCTGTTGTGAATGAACAATCAGATTGCCCAGCTAATTAATGGTTTTAAATGGACTTGGGTGGTTTTTTGCCTCTCCTTCTTGTAATTTCAGTGCTGATGAAACTGTTAATAAATTCTTAATGAGGAAAAGTGTTACATAAATGTTGGGTAAACCAGGTCTTCTTTTATACTCAAAGTATAACACGTAATTAAAATGTACCACGTATAGAATCAGAGCTTCATTTAACTCATCTCAACCTACCCACTATGTGCTGAGATGAATATATCCTGCTTTTCATTTGATGTGTCCTGTTGTGTTAAATGTTCCATACTGATCTAAAAATGGCAGATTCTGTGGGTGCCCAGGGTTGTTATCAGAACAAGACGCTGCACGCTTGCAAGACATGCCTCCACAGAGCGCCTCTACGTAGAAAAAAAGAAATGTGTAAAATGATCTCATTTGTTCTTTCAAAACAGGTTTCTGATCCATTTAATCCATTCCTTGCAAACAAACCTTTGAAAATGCAATTTCCCCATTAAAATTGACAATGTATTATTCTTTTCTTTTTTTTCTGTAGCATTTCCTGGTTTATTCAGGATAATAACAATCAGGAAATAACAATGCAATCTATAAGGAATTTTTAAAATTGTTTGGAAATCATTACTTTTAAAAACTGCTAAACAGGATGCCTTCTTAAAATTAATTTTTGAAGCATACTGATTTTTTTCAAGACCTTTCCCAAAATTGCATTTACTTCTAAGAATGTGATTTTTAAAGATAGAGTGTTATATTTTAGAACCACTAACCAAAGGCTAAAATCTTCTGAAAACTTTCCTCTCATGACCTCTGCCAAGCAGAACTGTCAAGTAGGGGAAAAAAACCCAAACCAAAAATGGAGACCCTGCAGATTTTTAAAACACAGCTAAATGTTTAACAGTTTGAAGTGTACATGAAACAAATGTCTTCAATGTGGAATTTAAAAGGAATCATATTTTTATGGTAAATTCTCATTTTTTATAAAATAGACATGTGCCATCAGCTATCTTTCTGGTGCAAAATTCTGCGGTATTGTACGTGATGGTAACCAGCCTAGGAATACTGAGAATTATTTAGCTCCTTTTCACTGCCATGGGAAGAAGGCCATGTAAATTTACTTATGCTTATCATACCAGAGACCCAAAAGCTATGAATCAGTCTTCCTATAAAAAACATTTATAATAACATTTGCTTTAATATTCACAATGTTTCTGAAAATACTGAATATTAATCTAATTTTTAGCCTTGTGTTTTCTGAGAGTTTAGCAATTTCATTTTCTGTGTTTCAATCTGCAACTCTGAGGATATGAGTAGCTTTTAAAGGGGAAGTGGAGTTTCTTCACCGACTACATAGATGCAAGAGCTGGGCTTTTATGCAAGATAATTAAATATTATGAAACTAGGGGTTAACCCATCTGAATTGAGATGGCTGAGACAACAGCCCTAGAGCATGAAAAGTACCAGGTGCTAATGAACAGAGTGAAGGGAAGATAAATAATTCTGAGCCCTGACACTGCATCCCAACAGCCAAGCACCTGCATCCAGAGTTCAGCTTAATTGTTCCTTTTCCTGGCAGGTGCCAGACAAATATTTTCTTACATGCACTTGTCTATATTGCTGGACAGAGATTCAGCTTATTTACCTAAGGTGAATCTATTTGATGGTTTCCACCCACTTACCACATATGCCCTCCTCACAACTTTACTTTTTATTGGTTTCTTAAGATAAAGATTTGGTCCTTATGTGTCTCTAACTCTGAGGTTTTATTTTCTTTAAATGTGCTGGTGGTGTTGCAATGTGCTGAGCATATGCAGTAACAAAGGTACACGCACTTATGACCTATATTCAGGGGTCAGAGATGCGGATCAGAAATGGAACGAGCTTTTCCTCTGTTTTGGCAGTGGTATCCCAGCTGTTGTCATTGCAAATGTTGGAGCAGTGCCTTTGTGACTCAGTAGGTAAGCTCTGCCAACCTATTAGCTGAGTTGTTTAGCACGGACTTTGACTAATTTTGTTCAAATTTAACTTTCTCTTGGAAATCCCAGCTGTTTATTTTCTGTTGTTGCTATAGTTGTGGCTAATATCTTGAGATCTACATTATAAAAATGAACAATTAACTTATTATATTGATACAGATCTTTTGTTTGGCATCAGCAGGCTGCATTCATGACTACTGACAGCTGAAGGAGCCAGATGTGCGTGTACGTGCGCAGTTCTTCAACCACGGCGGCTTTTGCACAATAAATCCATTAGAGTTGATTGCTTCCCTTTCTCCAAAAGTCCCTGCTTTTTCACTTCATTTTGCTATATCTCACTCCAAATCAGCAAACAGCTCTTAGTAAAATCCTAAGGGGCTGGACATTTGTGAATTATATAATTTAATGCATTAGTCACAAAATAGCAGATGAATTTGTTAAGGGTGACTCACAACTTTATTGCTTGCATCTTCTAGACATAAAATGGATCTTTGTGACTTGGGTTTTCTTTTTTTGCCTGTAACCTTCTTTATTCTCTTCTGAATGTCAGATGCCTCATCTGTTTTATGGCTAGGAACACGTACTGTATGAAAAAGACACATGCCCTCCTTCTGAGAGAGAGACAGGTCCAGGAAGTATATGTGGTACAGTCTCTTGGAGGCAGAACAACCTCCTCTCTTGAAGACGAATGATAAGTACATTTATGGAGGTTTATCATCTTGGACTTGAAATATAGCCTGCAACTTAAAAGTCAACATTCTCTCACAACAATTTGTCTGCTGCTTTGGAGTCTGGCAACTGAAGGTAGTTAGAGGGAGAAGTGATTTCCCTGTGACCCCAACTATTTGCTTCATACCAATGTTTGCCAAAGTGTTTGCACATTTCTCAGCACCCAAAGCTGGACATGGTGACAAAGCTGTTGCAACACCTCCCTGCCCACAGAAGGAGGTCTTCCTTCCTCTCCATGTCCCTCCCACTGCCCAGTCCCCAGCTCTCCATTCTGCTCTCTGCTACTTGTGTGACCAGTCAGGGAGATGGGGCAGCCCTGATGGCAGTGCAGGGCCAGAAGAGGAGGAAGGAGGAGAAGGCTGGGGCAAGGAAGAAGGTACCATCCCCTTTTGATGGTTCGAAGATCAGCTAGTGCCAAAGCCATAAGGCATGTAGCTTCTCCCAAAGTTTCACTTTTCCCTTCCCTGGGTGGTTAGTCCATGAGTCTTTCACATTGCCACACAATACATAAAAACATTTTTTTAAGACTTGGGAAATGCATCTGGATGATAATAAGATTTGAAAGCGTGTGTTGGGTTTCTCCTCAGGGAAGAAGTAGTCACAGTTTTTTCTCAAAACAGTCTCCCCAAATATACCCTTAAGCAAGACAGAATGCAACTTCTTCACGAGATGGGTCCTCAAGACAAGGTCCATGACTCAAGCTCTTACTCATTTCCCTGGACATGCCAAGGAGTCTTTTTTAAGGCATGCACCTTCTAGGCAAATAGTGCCATCAGAAATAATTGCAGTGATGCAGCTCTTCCTTCCAAACAAGCCAACATTTGTTAGTTTACTGGGCATAGTTGGCAGTGCCCTTTGATGAGAGGGCTGAGTCAAAATTCAAGTTATGTCTACCCATGGTAAAGTACTCATGCAACAGATTTTGCTTTTCCCAGAAAATATCTTGCTGCTTTCTCTCCCTCTAGATGTCTCTTCTTATGCATCTTTGCTTACTATGTTATGTTCCTTTAAAATTTTAATTACTGAAATCACTCCCTAGTTATTGGACCTTCTGTTATCTCTACCATGGTGGTTTTCACTTAGGAAAACAGCCCATTCACCTCTTGACAGATCACTTCATACCAGCCTGCCTGCCCTGGGTTCTGTTTGCCCACAATTTGCTTTCTGCGGTGAAGGCTAGTGTTCAACTGTTTTCTAACCTCTTTGCTGTCTAGTAGTACACAGGAAGCTCAAGAAGCACAAATATAGTTCATAAAATTAAAATCCAAAGCCCCTCTTTACCTACTGAAGGTTTATGCAGGGGTACAAAAACAGTTGTCCCAGGAGTCTGCAAATTTTGCATAAAGCAATGAGTTAAGTATTTCTTGTTCACGTGTGCCAATGGAACAACATTTCAGGAGTCTGTAACTCATCACCTGCGTCTTTGAAGATCAGAGCTTGGTGTGCTGCAGAGAAGAACATTGCACCTTGTGCTTACAGACACTTTATGGACTTTGTAAAGAGGATGATTTTGTTAATGGTTAACCAAGTCAGTAACAAGACTGGGAAACTGTTAATGATATATTTACCCAAGAGTGCAGCTAGAGCAATTTGCAAAATCATGTATGATATCCACATGAATACACAGAATACCCAGGGAAAAGTGGGCAGAGTGTCATGAGTGGAGTGACACTCCTGACTCGCAGGACAAATAATAGAATCAGGGGAGTATCACTTGGAATGATTCCTTCCAAAAACCAGCATTGTATAGGGACAAAATTCACTCCAGTTGTGGTGGGTTTCTTTTCATTTTTGCCTGCTCACACGGGGTCAGAACAATAACTTGTGCCAAAGAGTCCTTGACTCAGGAACATCCAGGTTCCTGCATGTTGCTGTGTTGATTGGACACTTTTGCGATGCAAGCACTGAATGATGTGGAGTACAGGCGAAGAAGAGAACTAGTTTGCAATGGGATGTGCCCCACGACGCCCAGTAATTGCCTCCATTTCAGCCCCGCCTCTGAAGAAAATGACTGCTTTGCTTATGGATGCTGCCTAAAATGCCAGTGGCTGCATATTAATGCCTGCTTTGTTCCCTGCCTTTGCATGAGATCAGCTTCTCAGGGACAATCCCACTACCTGTGCTGCATTTGTGTTAGCCCTGCCCCAGCCTGTGCATTGCAGTGCAGTTTCTGCTTATTAGCAGGGGATGATTTTGAGACACCTCTGAACCACCCTCGGCACCCTCCTCTGCAGGCTGGGGAAAGGCTGCTACTCTCCCGTCTTTCACTGCCTCTCTGGGAGACCTCACTCACAGCAGCGGCTGATGGTCTGTTCAAAGGGGAGCTGTCACGTCTGTCTGTAACCATAGTGACCAGTGACTTGGGCCCAGTATCCTGTAGTTCCAGGAGCTAGAAATGCAAGTGCATGTGTAACATCTCTCTTCTGTGGCACCTTCTCTTTTTCCTGAAAATATTTGCATGTTCTCCTCATACTATAGCCTTGGAGTTCAGATGTATGGAAAGTAGTTTCCCTTTTCATCTTTAAATACTTTTAGAGGCTGTTTTTTATTTCCAAAGGAGAAACACTTGGCCTCAAAGAATATATTTAAAACAACATAACTTCTGTGATTATCCTTCATCCACTGGATGTACATAAATAACTTCAATCAGAAAAAATGCACAGTGCATTATTAGTATAATGCAAATCATATTAAAATATTATCTGTCCCTTTCTTTTGTATTATTAACTGTGTGATTGCTTAGTAGTTTCTCTTTGCATTAAGAGGCTCAATATTGCTGCTTGGCTTTCTGCCACTTTTCATTGGTTAACTCCTTTTGATAATTAGCAGTTCTTCTATTTATTAGGTTTGTATTAGTTTAGTGAGGCATCTCCACTGGGCACTGTTAAATATCTCTCTTTCTCTCCCTCTCTCTCTTTCTCTCAGCACTCCTCATACTTAGTGACTAGTTTCTCCTGTTTCTGCAACTCCTTTTTGTGAACTCCCAAGCCTGAAGTGTAGCACACAGTCAGTGTCACAGCATGCAATAGTGAGTGGAGTGGAGAGGAGTGTCCCAGTCACAGGTTGACTCCACAGCCCACTGCTTCCATATAGGAGTCCAGATCCCACAGTGGCTCCTACACAAGGAAATGGCCAGCCCGGCCACTGGAGGCTGTGCACACCCCTGGGGATCTGCAGGCAGGGTAAGACATGGGTGAGCCCTAACCTGAGAGACACTGACATAAGTCTTTTGAAGAAAAGCAACTTACAAGCACCAACTTCCGTGTAATATGTTTGTATAATGAAGTTAGATCACTCTGGGTATCAGTGATTAAAGGAGGTGATATAGGTTCTACTGAGGCCTGGAGAATTGTTTTTGCTGCCTCTTGTGCTCTGTTTGGGATTTTGAACTGAATTTACTTAGTCTGTTATGTACACAGCTGCTATGGAAGCACATATATGTAGATTCACTAAGATAAATATACCAGCTTTAATAAATGCACCTCTTCTCAATGAAACCTGCTCATTTAGCATAAAGTAGTACAGATATTAAAAGCAGGAGTAACAAACAGAAAATTCTCATTTTGTGTGTCACAGTAGATGTCAACAAACTTGTCTCTATTGCCATGATACTGTTGTCTATACCATAAGTGGTCTGTAGTCTCACACACTGCCAGCATTGTGGAGATGGAGGAGAGGAGGGCTTTCCTCAGGACTTAAAAACTTAAAAATGGGAATTCAATCCTTAAGCAAGACAGAGATGACCTTGGATTTTTTCAGGAATGCTTCAGAGTCTAGAGTGCCTGGGACCTCGATTTATCTGCCACAGAGAAACAAAGGGCTGCAGGAGTCACTGCCAGAGCCATGTCTACTGAGTGTGTAGCTGTCACAAAGGCAAAGCTCCCACAGCCCGGGGGCTCTGCAGCTCCTCACTCCCCTTGATCTCTAAGGCTCAATATTACAGAATAACAGACTTACTCTGCCCATGCTGAAATCTCTCAGCCTCCACGGAAATTACCTGAAGTGGAAAGTTCTAAACACTTTCCAACAGCTACTTGACACTGCAAGCTGAAGCTGTAGCAGTTTGTCATTTATTTATCTGTCATTTGCATGCTGGCCATCTTGCTGAACGGTGCCTGGTGCATACTTACACTAAGGCTTCCATGGATCACTCCAGTGTAAAGGTGTGGTGATGACACTCAGTCTGTATGAAGGTGCACCTCTGTGGTGAGTATATGGTCTGCAAAGCCCAAACCACTCTCTCTCTCTCTCTTTTTCTGAAAGGCTGAGGCCAAACTGTCAAGTGCTGCTTTTCTGCTGCAGGTTGTCAAACAAAGGTGCTTGTGAAGAGACAAGCTAGAATTTACAATAAAATCTGATAAATGGAGGAAGGAGGCAAAAAAGAGCAAGAAAACCTAACTGCCTTCATACTGTAATTCGTCACTGGTATTCTTATGTTCCCTTCAGACCACTGAACCCTTTTTAAAGAATAGAGGTACAGTTTATGATATCTGATGCTAGGCACAAACTGGAAAGTTTGGAAACTGAATCTCAGGACTTGTGCCTACTGAAGTCTGGCTAATGTTTTGTGTCTTTGTTACATTGACTTGATCTCCGGTTCAAATTACAGCTCAGAAACTGAGACCATAAAGAGATAAAAGAGAAGTGTATCTGTATCAGACATAACCTTTGCATCACTTGTGCCTAGTCGCTCTCTGGGTGAATTGGCATAGCTTGACAGGATGTGAGTGAAAAAGGAAACAAAATATTTCCAGATATTTCACCTATACAAGAACCATCCTTTCTCAACTTACCCTACTTTTGTTTTTCTTTTATTTTCTACCAACATTTGCAAAAGGTGTTTCTTTTTGCTGACATTTCAGAGAGATATTTTTAATAGACCCATTTTAGACAAACTCACTAAACAGCAGAAACAATGCATATGATTTAACCAATGAGTCACATGCAACAAATAATGAATTATGGATAGTAGAAGTCAAAAGAAAAGTTGCAAGCCTAATGCAGCATTTAAATCCTGTTTGCAACATCAAATGAATGTGCTTAGATTCAGTTCTTTGCATATTTGCCAACAAACTGGCAACCTTTCTGGTTTCCATGACCCAGAAAGGAATGTCACTGATTTCCCTTTGCTAGTTCCTGCTTTCCATACCTTGCTTTCCAGTCTATTAAAATAAAAGGGGAGAAAAAAGAAAAATAGGAAAACATAAAAACCAATATATCAATAAATGTCCTTTAGGTGAAACTTTAAAAAGGGCAGCCATTGGCCAATGTACAGACACCACCACAGCTGCCAGGAATTGCCAGCATTGCTGAAAGACTGAACCCAGTGAGGAAGGAGCAGGTGCCTGTGAGAGGCAAACTGCTGTAGCCCCTCTGACCCCATCTCTGCAGCCCCTGTACCTTAATGAGGCACGTTAAAGGCCCTGCTTATGCTGGGTTTATCTTGTGGTTAAATGCACGGTTTTACTTTCCAAAATCCTCATTTTGGCATTTCTCACAAGTGTTCTGATCACGCATATTAAATTCACATGTAGGCATGGGTAGAAGAAACACAAAGCACATTTTGATTCGTTGCAGTAGAGTCTGAGGCTTGGAGTAAGTTTCACTGCAAAATTTGTTATACCACTACTTGGGGACCAAGATTGTATCTTTTATGTATAAAGCAGTCAGCCAAAATAGTTGCTTGCTTTTGCACCTTCTGGCACAGAAATTGGTGTGATATTGATCTAACACAATCTTTCTCTTCAGGATCACACAGCTCAACATCTGCTCTGCACATAACAGCCCCTGTCTCTCTGGCCCCAGAGGCAGAGATGGCTGATTCAGGGAGTGCATTCAAAGCAAAAGCAGGGAGGCAAAACAGGCTGGCATTGCTCCTGGACTGTACTGTGTCCCTGATTACCTCCTCTGCAGATCGGTTATCAAGCCAAACTCTTTGCCATCCCTTTTCCCCAATCCCTTCACTTCCAAACAGTTTCACTGCTTATTCCTTCTCTTGTCCTTTGTCCATGATTTACCCCGTTCAGCTTTGGTTTTCTTTCCTCCCCCAGATAAAATTGTGGTGGTCTGGTTTCTCCTCTCACCTACTTTTTACTAGTGGACCAATTTGCAGTGCAAGCCCCTTGCAGCAAGGACTGCCTTACTGTGAATTTGTGCAGTGCCCGCCACACAAACGTCCCAACGCAATCTGAGCCCTCTTGGTGTTGGTTAGCCAGCCCATCCACTGTATGAGGAGAACAATGCCCTCTCTCCTGTGAATGTAACAAGGTGATTTTGGTCCCTACTGTTTCTGAAGGCCCAGCTGAAATCACATCTCATATGGGAGCTGCCTGATGGTGAGCATTGTCTTCAAGGAGTAATTAATTCTGTGACAAAATCCCTTAAGTCTTCACCTCTCTCTTTTACCTCGTTCTTCTGCAGCTCCATGGCTTTTTCACATTACAGCTCCAAAAGCCAGTGGAGCCAAGGTACTGTGTATTTTCTTGTCTATGCCCTTACAGGCTTGGTGGGAGTCTCAGGTATAATTTCCTCACATTTCTAGGACTGGTGATGCTGAAGTGGCATAGGTGGAGCAGGGAAGAGACTCCCTGTTTCTCACAAGCAGGCAGAGCTGTCCCAGGCTGGTGGCCTCTTTCTGCTCCGGCTTGTAAGGCTGTTGCCTGCTCCCTCCTCCCCTGCCTGAGGTGAGGGAGCTTCCTGGCTCCTCCAACAGCCCCAGCTGGCCCAGCTTGCCGGAGCAGCACTGGGAGACATGGGCTGGCAGCGCCTTCCCTGCACCTGCGAGCTGCAGGGCCACCGCTGCCTCTTAGCCCCCAGCACCATGTGCTGCTGTGGGCTGTGGCTCATTGCCTATCTGCAGGCTTCTGGGAAGACATGGGCTCCAGTGAGACTTCCCAGGCTTGCTTGGGAGCCTGATGTCAGCCAGTGCCAAGGACACTTGGAGGCTGCTCCAGGGCTGCAGAGGCATCTGGCCACATTGTAAGGGAGCTGAGCAGGGTCTCACCTACTGAAGATCAGGAAGACAAAGCAGAGCACTTGAAATTCCCATGTGTTCCATGTCCATTAAGTCAACCGAGATAATGTTTTCCTGCTAATACTCTGCTAATGTTTTGGGGTTTGGGGAGGTCTTATGGCAAAGAAGAATGCTGGGAATGGGTCTGTGAGAAATGGTCTCAGAGAGCTGATGCTCATGTAGAAAATGCAAAGGGATGTCTCCTTCCCTTAGGCCCTTTACAAAGCACCTTCTGGTCCTTTGCAGGGACCTTGCTCCAGCTTGCCATCCTGCCCCTGCAAGCAGCTGCCTGGCTCTTGCTGTTACCCAGGAACCACTGTCACTTCTCCCTCGTTGTGAGGAGACAGGAGTTTTGAAAGGCTTCTGGAACCTCTGTTTGCAAAAGCAGCTCCTCCTACACTCTGCTTCAGTCTAGCCAGCAATCAGAGGTTGCCATAGGAAGTAATGTGGGCACCTCTGAAACATGGTTGATCTTACTGATTCTGTACCTTTGCAGGGCAGAGAGCTTCATCCCTGAGCTGCCTATGCAACCTGCTTTAAGCCCTGGCTCAGAGCAGTCAGCAACCCATGAAGGTGCCTGCTAACAGAAAAGCCACGGGGAAGTGAGTCTGGGTACTTTTTATAAGGATAGGCATTATTGTCAGCAAACCACTCTTTGTCTGCAGCATTTGCTCTCACTCACGACATGATGTCACTCAGCCTGTGGCCTTGTTCTGTAGTGTAGGAAAATGAATACTTTTGGTCAGTACTGGTCAGTTGATCCATTCCTATTTGGAGGTATATTTTGTGCTGGAAAATGAGTGTGTAGTTAGCAGACAGAAAGGAAACAAAGGCAAAACTTTTCTCTACTACACAGAATGTTTTTGTTGTTGAAAATAAATCAATTATAATGAGCCCGATTCACTAGCTCTCTTTTAAAAAAGTCACACACCTTCAGAGATACAATCTACATTTTAATTCCATTTCTAAGTGACTTGGTTTGACCTGTTTTGCTAGAAATAGTAATCCTGCTCATGAATACCATCTGCCCATTCAGACTGCTCGTGTACCAAATAATATCTTCAAGGCTGGAGCTTATGGCTTTAACTATCACATGATACACAGTCCCATGCCTCTTAATCAGAGCATCAAGTGATTTATTCAATGTGCTTTTTTATTTCCTGCCACAGCCTGCCCTCTCAGAAGTTTCCAACAGCTTGAGGCAGCCAGAATTCATTCTTGGGGCTGTCTACTTTCTGACTGGTAATGCTGTTACAAGCAGCAGCCTTTTCTGCTTTATCTTGCTGTATTTTTCAGCCTTTTCTGCTTTATCTTGCTGTATTTTTCAGCCTTTTCTGCTTTATCTTGCTGTATTTTTTCTCTCCAAGTAAACTTCTCATAAATCTGGTCTAGTGAAAGCCCATGGTGGGGGGAGTGGAGGAGTGGAACAAGGTGATCTTTAGGGTCCATTCTAACCCAAGCCATTCTAGGATTCTACGATTCCCACACTGTCAGATGAAGCACATAATTCTTCAGTGAGCGCAGAAAGATCTTCTCTGGCTCCAAAACCTGCTTTAAGAAAGAAGGTCATTTATTTGTACCCCACCTGGACCCTGAACCGAAGCCAAACTTCAGGTGGTAGTGCACTGTAAATGTAACAGATAGCCTGACAAGATTGCATGAGTAACACTACATGATGTTTCCATGTCACATTGCTACAGAAAAGCTCAGCCTGTAATGTATTTGGCAACTGGCTTTTTGTGTTTGTGTGGCCATGACCTGAAAACAGCATCTCATAGGTGAGCCGTGTGTCAATCAGTACAGCACTGAATGCTTACTCCAAGCTTGCTTTTAAGACAAGCAGCCACACTGAATTAGACACACAGAATATTCATTTAGTCAGATTTTCTGCTGGAAATGTAACTAGCCCTAGTTAACCAAAATTTGATCCAATCACTAGACTTTAAATCCAGCATTTTTGGATTTTATTCTTAAAAGTTCTTACAATCCTGTAAGCTAAGGAAGCATGTCACTCACACTTTCCTAGGGCAGAGACCAAAACTACTGAGGAAAATTTTGAAAAGCTTAATGTTGATCTCCTGACTTGTAGCCTGCAGTTATAATCACAAGACCATAATTTCTCCTGTTTTAGTAATAAAAAACAACAACAAAATACAGACTGAAATGAGACAAAAATGTCTCTCTGTTGTTGGAAAGTGTTTAAATATTAAGATTCAGGATGTGTGTTGCTGCTTGTTTTTATTTTAGGTCACAGTGAAGTTATGGAAGGGAACTTTCTTAGCATCTCCTTTCAAAATGGCTATCTCCCTGAATGTGGGTGCATGATTTGATTCTGGCCATTTTATTGCAATGTCAGCCTCCATCTGTGACGGAGTTGCACTGTGTTTCTCTTACAGCTGTGCAAGCAGAGCGTAGGAGCTGTTACACTGTGCACAGGGTCAGGAGGGAGGCTGTTGTGAGAGCAGTGGAGCACAGAGCCAGAGATACCATTCCCAGCCTTTCTTGACTCTAAAATTACATTCTGCATTTTTGTGTTTTAGGTGGAACAGCACACTGGAGCTGAAGAAGCAGAACCCCCTGGCATGAGTCATTTGTATATCCTGTGATTGTGGTTTTGTTTACCATCTTGCCAAGATAAAGATTAAAATCCTTTGAAGGATGACTAAAAATTGTATGTTGCTGCTAAAAGAGCATCAGCTGTCTACATTAGTATTATCTTCTAATTTTGGTAATCTTTTTCATTCATCTCTTAGAGATTTTTGTGTTAACAGGAACACACATCTAACTTTCTTAAAGGGCCTAGTTTTTCTATCACTGGCTGGGACAGCATTAGTGCTACTGAGGTGACGCTTCTGGTGACATCCAAAGCATTAGAGCAGGATTTCCTGGGCATGTTCAGTACATGTGTTCAGGATGTGTTAAAGCAGCTGGTATGTAGAGTGCATGCCACAGGGGAGGGCTTCTGGTCCCCAGCATCACCTTGTGAAAAATATGTATTCAAGAACTGACCTGGTAAGTCAGCGCCAGTGTAAGCAAAACTGATCTCACTTACGCACTGTAGAGACATTATTCCATATACAAGGGTCTTTCTTCTGTCTTTATGGTGTCCATATCTGTTCTGTTTATAATCCCATGGTGCCTTGGACACCAGTTCCAGACACCAGTTCCAGACACTTGAAGCAGTAGTTTTTTCTAAGTTTTCAAACAGGGGCCCAGTTTTACAGTGGGAGAGGATGGAGTATGTATTCTGCTGGGCTACTCCACTCAGTCCTCTAGTGCCAACATCAATTTAAAGTTCTTTTCTTAGAAGATAGATGAAGGCGATGATCAGTTTTCATTTTCTACTTGTCATGAATAGCTGAGACATGTCTGAGTTGATTTCAGGACATGACAGAACTGTGTAGGAAGAGCCAAAGTCTCAAAGACAGTCCCCAAAATTCATGATGTTGTCATCAGACACCTTCTATCAGCAGCCTGCTGGGATAGGTCCGTGCTGCACCTGAAACAATTATTTGTGACCTCTTTTAGATCCAGACTCTGATGAAAAACTGATGTTCTTGGGTCTCAAAATGAAGACTAGCAACTGCAGAACTGCTGGATGGGGAAATGAGTGCATCTATCTCTTCATCAGGAGTTTGGCACCACCGCACCTCACCTCTGCCGGTTTGAAAAGGATCACAGTGGTGGCTGTCTGGAAACTTCTATTTTATCCTAGGAAGTATTGTCCAGTGGCTTGTGGCTGGGAGACCCGCAGTGGGCATTGCTGCAGTGTTTGGAGGCAGGGGTGGAAATGCTGATAGATGAGCTCCCCAAGAAAACCTCAATAGGAACTAAGTCTGATCCCCTTCCCCAGCAAGTCCTGCAGAACCATAACCTAACCTGATCTGCAGTGAGGCAGATGTTAGAGAGCTATTGAGGATAGGGCTGGGGCATGAATATCACATGAGGAGACACACTGCATACAATAATGGTCCTTATAATCTCTTTCCACTGGACTACACTGGAGCTATTGTTGCCATCTTGCTGAGCATCTGACCGAACATCTTCAGCAAATATTGGTGAGAATTGCTGTTGACCACTTGTGTAACCACATGTAATATTACTTGTGTCTTCATTTAACTCTCTTATTGGGATGAAAGTTAGTAGAAATTGCTGAAGAAAACAGTTGAATAAATTATTGTAACCAATAATTGATATCTGATACCAGGTTTTCCTCAGGAAAGGAGCTGGAATGCATGAGCTAAGTAAAAGTTATTTAGAGATATAATCACAAAAAGTGTAATGCCCCAGTCAGTAAACTAGTATAGAAAGAATCCAGTAGCTTGTCAGGTAATGGTAATTTTATAATGTGATATTTGCAATGAGTATCTTTTAAAGGCAAATCTTAGCAGACTCCTCTGATTAATTTTATTTTTCAGCCAAAACATAGACTTACAAACAGTATAGTTTTTAAGTGTAATTAATATACATGTGGAAAAACCAAGCTTTTTCTGTAGTAGAAAGAGCCAAACAAATACCTAGTGCAATAAAAACTGATGAGCTATGTGGTGTATCACACCTCAATAATGTTTTGGTATATAGCCACAACTTCATTCAAAATGAGTATTATATACTTTGTTTTCCCTTCATTGCCAGTGCAAAATGCTTCAAAAGAAAATCCCAAATACCCTGGACTGTGAAGTATGCACAGTTCTAAGCTGAGCTAACAAGAACATCCTGCAACTAAAAAAAGAAATAACAGTCTTCTATGCCGCAATGCCTCCAGCGGGGGCACTGGGCCATAGCACACCGCAACACTTCTGTGCATCAGGAATAACAAAAGAAGCTAGACCTATGATCATTATATTAAGCTGTGCAGCCAGTTACTAAGTGCTAATCAATAGACACAGATTTAGAAACAAACATAAGTCCTTTCCCGTAACAGAAGTAAGTAGAGGGCTCTGAAATAGCATAGCAACAAACCTGCTCTTCCTGCAGGAAGCCATTTCCATCACTCAGGCTCCACTGCCATCAGCTGTGACACACGCAGGCCCTGGAAATGGTACTTCTTCAGCACTGAGTGCTCGCAGCATTGAGGCTTTTCTGCTCTCAAATTACACACATTTGCCTTCTTGTCTGAGTAGAAATGTCTGTTTTAAATTGTACTCACGGTAAGATTTATGTCCTACCTGGACTGGAGCCAGCAAGTGACAAATGGACTTTGTCCAACATGCATAAAATCTCCTAAGCCTGATGCTCTCACTCTCTGCCAGAAGAGCATTTCCAGACTTTCAAGTGCTGCAGACTTCTGGACCTTCATTAAGTGCTTGTGCTTGTCTTCCAGTATGGGGGGGACATGCTCAAGGTGAGCAGGATCTAAACTCTACCCTGGCTTTGGACCTCTGCACTCCTGCTCAGAGTGTGCTTCCTCTGCCCACAACCTGAGGAAAGAGATCCCTCTCCCCAACCACATACAACTGCACTGTCCCTGGCGCTTCCCAGCAGCCTGAGTTCCACAGGTTAATGATAGGTCAAGATGTTAGAATTAAACAGACTTGTACAAGTTTTTGACAGACCTGTGCCTTGCTTAGACAGCACCTGACACACAGAGCTCTAGATTACTGTCACAGCCCACTTCAGCCTCATGAAACTGGGTTTTCTTTGGTTCAGATCCCTGCTTTAGTGAGTCCAGAGATGTTCTTTTCCTTCTTCTGTTTAAGGCCTTGGCTTCTTTTACCTTCAGTGGTGAGGAGGGGAGAGGGGCATTTTCAGGGTTCAGTTCACCCCGCATATGCATACCTGCTGGCTGGACTGAGTTGCCTTCTGGAGGTTACTATCTCTCCTCACTTACCATATAAGAATTTTTGTTTTGACTGCATGTCTAATTTATTGTAGGGAGACGTTAGGTAAGACAAAGATCAAGATTCATTTACCTACTGCAGATGTCCGACTTCTAAGCAAAACTCCAAATTCCATCAAAATATTAGAAATGTCCAGGCAGATGTGCAAACAGATTTCCCGGTCACCCTATGACATGAAGATACCACAGCACTAATGCAGGAATTGTTTTAGGTCTCTGTGCCAGACAAAAAATCCTGCTATAATATTTCATAGCATCCTGTGCTGCATTTTGTCGCCTTGAAATTCAGAAGAAGATTCCTCTTGGTATAAGAAAAGAAAGGACTTTTACATCTGGAAAATTTCCAAAAGCATAGCAAAGCTGAGAAGTCAAATAAAATAGTGATTACATGTTTTCAACAACATTGCACTGGCGGTGAACTGTGTCTTCTTCCTTTATACCAGCCGTTCCTTGTACAGAGATTGCCTGAGTTACCCCTCAGACAACTATAATTTTGGAGTAAATCCTCTGAAGTTAAGGTGGTGTAGGTCTGGTGACTATAAATACAGACTCAAGCATGATAGAACTGCACTTAGCCAGGATCTGTACTCTTCGAGTGTGTGGTGAACTTTGCCTTCGTGGTGAGGCTTAAGAGATGTTCATTCAGACTGAAAGCAAAACGGATGGCACTGTCCTTCATCTTGCTGGTGCATGTCCCCCTCCTCCCTTGTGTTGGCAAAGTACTCGTGACTATGCCATCAAAGAGGTCAGCAAGCTGATCCAGTTGAAAACTTGCCCTAGAAAAATAGCAGATTATTTTTCAGCTGGGTCAGTGGGCTGATCCAGCTGACTGCAAGATCAGACAAGCATGAGCACTCCTGTTCAAGCACCTGGGCTTAGTGAAACTGTGCCCTGAGATGTAGCTGTGACCATGCAGAAAGTAAAAACCTAATACGCCCAGCAAATACTTGAGGCAAATCCCAAGTCCATATTGTACTGACAGGAGAAGCCATAAAGGTAATTCAGTATATTAAGACTGATAGGTAGATCGGCATGGTGATATATGTTAGGAAAACTCAAAGAAGCAGTCTCAACCATCAGCTCTTCATAAAACCCATAAATATTACACTGACAGTTTCAGGGACGTGCATCAAGATTTAGTGACTCCAGTGTTTTTGAAACCTTAGCATACCTGCAGTGCTAAGGCAGATCACTGTCTTAAAGGGTTTGTGGCTGTGGATGCCTTCACAATTCACTTAAACCTGCTCACCAGTACTAGCCTTAAGAGAGTTGATACCTATGCAATTGGGATCACTTGTATTTAGATAGAGTAATTTGGTATTTTAGAACAAGTGTAATTCCTTTAGTGTGACTAGAATAAGGGGATCCTGGCCTTGCTGTCTTTGCAGTTGGAAATTCAAAAGGAGACATCTAAAACTGCAGGCTCTGAAAGGTGTACGTAGACTTTGAATTGTGTGGCTTGATCACCCTTTTCCTTTTGTTGTTGTTGTTGTTAACGTTGTGCTAGGAGAAATGATGTCAGTTGGAAACCAGAAACATTTTTTGCAGATCAGCTCAGATTGTTTATTGAGAGTCTTTTTGGCAAAACAGGACAGAGTTTTGAGTTTTTCACTCAGCTGTCTCAGTTCATGAATATAGCCTTAAGGCCAAACTGTTCCTTCTTTATATGCCTGTGTACAATACTCAAGCAAACACAATGGAATGGCACACTGGGAAGCTTTTAGACTCTTGCACCACTTAGCACAATCTTTTTAGCTGTCTGCACTGTTTACTCATCCTCCTGCACCACTGACAGTAAAAGCCTGCAGGAATCCTTTTTCTTTCCTTCCCTTCCTGTATGTTTTTTTTCCAGCAGCACTGCAGACACAGCAGCATAACCAACTCAAAGAAAAACAAACGAAAGCGACTTTTGAATTCCAAGCCTCTGCAGGACAGGCTGCTTGTGTGAAGCTGAAAGGGAGCCAGAGCACACCAGCAAGGAAGTTGTGATTTCATCCAGCAGTCTGACAGAAAATCCAAGGTTCCACTGCAGCAGTTTGTGCAGATGCAGCAGCCTCCCTCTGACTGGGTCCATGTCAAATGCTAACAGAGGAGTGCCCAGGAGGAGGAGGATGCCCATGTAATTCTGTGTTGCTGCCCCTTTGCTTTTTAGTAGCAACTCTCTGAGGAAACCAGGTATGCTATACAGGTTTTTCAACAGTTTTTATTCCTTATGATGATGTCTAATTTCCAAGAGAAAGGGAAGCTGCAATGGGGAAGATTGTTGAGAGGAAGAAAACTCCCCAGGGAGTGACATTCCTCTTGCCATGGAGTGGTGGTAGTGGTGTGTGAGGATGTGCAGGAAATTTAACCTGAGTGTCGGTGGCTGGGGCATTTGCCTGGCGTTCAGGTTAGCAAGGAAGTCTCTGGTGAGGTCTGGCGTGAGGACTCAGGGATGACTAGCACCTGAGTCACGCGTGTGTTGGTGTTTGTCTGGGGACTGATATTTGTGGTTTGGCATCTCTGCATCAGCCTGTATGCCAGGTCAGCAGGCAGGGGAGAAACATTGATCAGGTGGGGCAGAATGTTTAGGATAGTGTGTGCTGGATTAGGGAAACACTAAAGACTGTATCAAACCCATTTGCACCAGTGTAGCTCTGGAATGACTCTGCTGACAGCAGTAGAGTAATGCTGACAAAACTGTGAACCGGATTTTGCCTTATACTGTGAAAACAAGAAGATTTGGCAAAGGGCCTGGATGGGTGCTGGGAGCTAGTCTCTGAATGCATAAATGCATGTGTTTCTGAAAAAGTCTGTGTCGATTGCTGGAGAGATGTCTGAAGCCCTACAAGCATGCATCACCCTTCCCTTCATAGGAAACAAAGAGGCTGCTGCACTTCAGACAGCCTACCCACTGAATTATTCAATGCAAATAAATAAATACAGAGCTCCAATGAGTTACACAAAACTGCAAAAATGGCTCACTCCCTTCACTTAAATCAATGGCATTTTCTCTTTCTGATCTCTACATTATAGCAGTAAATCCGTGGCTTGGAGCAATGCTCAACATACTTGGAGAAAGAACTGAAAATATAGCAAGAGGAGCATGGAGGTGAACTGACAGAACACTGTAAGAAAAGTCCTGGCTGAGGAACAGACTCTTGCTCCTTGTGAGAAAATGACGGTGTCTGAAATAGAGCATGTTTTGTGCCCTGTTGCGTCTTCAGGGCTAGTGCCTGCCTGAAAATGCTAATCTGGAGACAGAAAAGCAGAAAAGCACAATGGCTAGTTCTTGTTACAGCGACTACTTCATGTGCTGGGTTTATTCCAGAGCAGGCAATGCAAACCCTGCATACCATCCATGCTGGCTCTCTTGCACCCTTTTGCTTGCCCAGGATCATCATTCTTCTTGTCAGTTTCCCGCACTGTGTCAGAGTTGAAGCTGTGTTGTGGTTTTAAGTCCAGCTGGAGATGAAACGCCACAGAGGCTCTCTCTTAACACTCAATGAAATAGGGAGGAGAATCCAAGTAAAACTTTTATCTTGAGATAAGAACATTTTACTAATTGAAAATAAAATAAACTAAAATACAGTAACAACAACAAAAATAATAAAGAAAAAACCCAAAGTGATCCACAATGTAGTTGCTCACCCTCTGCTGACCGATGCCAGACCTCCTTCCTGAACCCAGATTGGCTGTCCTTCCAGGTAACTCCCAGTTTATATACTGTACATGGCATTCTATGCTGTGGAATATCTCTTTGGTCAGTTCGGATCACTTGTCCCAGCTGTGCTCCCTCCCAGTTCCATTTGTGTACCTCCTCACTGGCAATAGCAAGGGACAAGGAAAAAAAAAAGGCTTTGACTAGGGATAAACAACTTTAAATACCCCAAAACATCAGTGTGTTATCAATAACATTCTCATTACAAATCCAAAACACAGCACTGTAACATCTTCTGAGAAGAAATTAACTCTACCTGAAACCAGGACAATATCTACCCCTTATTCCATACCGTTATATCATGCCAAGTTTCACACTCCCCAATATCCCATCACCTTCCCTATTTATCTGTTTTGATAGATATACATACAAACATCATTCTCTTAGTCTATGGAATGCCTTTGCCAGATGTTCATAAAATGTCCACACACACACACACACACACACACACACGCACACACAAGAAGTTCATTGAATTCACTTACTTCGTGACTTTGGCCTTCATCCTTGATAACAGTCTTTCAAGCAGGGAAGATGGTATGAGATGTTGGATAGCTGCATGCTGCACATTTGAGTCTGATCTGATTCCAGCACTGCTGCACTTTTTCAGTTTCATCAAAATTCATTCTTCATTGGTGTGTGACGATCAGAGGGAAGTCAGGCTCAGATCCTTAGAATGCTTGTGGTTAAGATTGATGCCATGAGCTGTTCCGTGAGGTAATGCACAGGAAGCCACCATAGAAGTGGTAATACTACCACTGAGTAGTTATTAACATAACACAGTGTAATTAATTGTTTATTTTCACCCAAAGTCATATCCCTTTGAGGCACACTGGACTTCTGCACCCTGCCATATCACCCACCAAGTGCATCCAGGTCTTTGAGCAAAAGTAATCCCGTGGATGGGTTTGCCTTTGCCTAAGGCACAAATAATCCAGCTTTTCCCCAGCATGTTTCTAATGTGTACTACTGGAACTTTATCCCCTTCTATAGTATGTAAAAGTTTTGATAGGGCAGGACCATCCCAACTGGCCCTCTGGTGTTGACTAACCAGGTGGCTTTTGCTGAATGTGTACCCCAATGTTTGAACATCCCACAACATTGCTGTCAGTGTAGTCTTTAACAGTCCATTACATGTTTCAATCTTTCCAGAGGCTGGTGCATGATAGGGAACGTGATACAAGTACTTAATGTCATGTTCTTTGGCCCAAGTGTCTATAAGGTTGTCTCGGAAATGGGTTCCATTGTCTGATTCAGTTGTTTCTGGAGTACCATGTATCCATAAGACTTGCTTTTTGAGGCCCAGGATAGTGTTCCAGGTGGCGGCATGGGGCACAGGGTGTGTTTCCAGCTCTCCTGTGGTTGCTTCCACCATCATAAGCACATGGCACTGGCTGTCATGGGTTTGGGCCTGTGTGACACAGCCAGTCTGCTAGGCCTCCCCATACTTAAATTTCAGCCATCGCCCTCCACACCAAAGAGGCTTTGCCCGCTTGGGCTGCCTGATTGAAGCACGTATTTCACATTCATGGATAACCTGAAGCTGGCATACATACCAACAGGGAACCAAACATCTCTAAATATCTGGAGTTGCTGGGCTGAGGGGAGCAGTTTGTCCCCATTAGAGCAGCTCTAGGGAAATATCCTGTTTGCAATGCTGACATGAGCACCTACAAACACAGGGAATAGGCACTGAACCAGCCCCTCACCTCCCCCAACACCACGCCTGTACCTCCTGCATGGGGGAACAGGCAGCCATGACCCCTACCGGCACCAGAGGAGTATTTGGAAGCACCCCTGTGATTGCTCTGTGTCCGATTTACCAGCAGCTAAAGAGAACCCTGAATGCTGTTTAGCATTCCATACATAGAGGTGGGTTACTTCTTCTGAAGATGGAGATACCCAATGCTCAGGAAAAAAGTGTTTGCAAATATTGAACATTTATCTTCACTGAATTATCTTTTCTTTTCCAGCAAAGTCACTAAGAAATTAATTGCTGGGCTGGAAACAGAACTATTAGACTGATAATCAGAAATCACAGGGAGAAATGCCGTATCAGTCTTATGCAGAAGCAGAAATATTTTAAACAGTTTTCTTTGTTTGTTTTTAGGTAGCATTAATACATTGGTAAAAATCATCATCAGCTTGCCAGAAAATTGTAATGTTTGACTCATCATTTATTCATAGTCTTGTGATTAATAGGTTTGTGTGGTTGACCTGCATTATCTATTTTCCTTTAAAAAAACCATCAAGAAAAACTAATCAATATAGAGTGACTATTTTTGTGAAAGACAAAGTTTTGCTGCTGAATCTTTCCAATGCCATACTGACTATATCAAAACTCATGAAATTTAAAAAGGTCAAAGGTTGCAGAAATATTAAACAAATTGGTAGAAAATATCATATATAATGTAATTAGCATGTGTATAAATATTTGTGATATTATGAAGAAAAATGGACATAACTATTATAGAAAAAAATATCTCACAGCTAGATGGAGTCCTTTGGGAAGAGGGAGGAGAGGGAAGTCCCTAGTGAAGTCTCAGAAATCTACCCCTAGAATTGTGTTGTTTGACATAGAAGTTATCTGAAAAAAGAAGCATAGTCTGAGGTGAGAGAGTTTCCTGATGGCAAGTTCCTCTAGGTAGTAAAAATTAAAAGTCAGCCAGAATACAAAAGGATTTCCTGCTATGAGTTATTAGGTTAAAAGTGCAGAAAAAATCAGTGTTGTCAAAGGAATCCTGACACTGTGTGCAGACACAGAAGTGCTGAAGAGAGAAGTCCTATTACTCAGGCAGAAGAGATCCCTGAGTTACGACAAACAGTTTTCCAAAGGGTAAGAAAGCTGAACAAATGGTACACAGTGAATGATTAAATAGCTGGGGACTCTTCAGAGTGGAAGAAAAGAAGCAGAGGGGAGATTTGACAAGGTGCCTTAAAAGCATGAGCAATATAGAGAGAGGAACCAAAGAGTCATTATTCCTTCCTTCACAAAGCAGAAGAACTAGAGGAAACCAAGAGAAATGGGCAGGTAAAAAATCCAAACAAATTAAAAGAGATGCTTTTCCGCCAGAGATGTAATTCAACTTTAGAACACTGGTGGGTACCAGAGGCTTTTGGGGGCTCACACAGACAAATCAATGGAAGAAAAATGAATCAAAGTCTATAAATCATGAAGACACCACATCTGTCCCAGGATGTTATTGAACTGCAGACTGCTGCAAACTGGAATGGGTATTAAGTGTCACCATATACTTGTTCTGTTCATGCAGCCTTCTGCAGGCAACTGATGCTGGGCTGAACAGGTCTGCTGTCACCCAGACTGGCCATTTTGAAGGTCAGACTGGTATCCATCAGGAAACTGAAACAATGAAGAAGACATGGAGGTATTTGCATTGAAACAAAACCAAAAACTGTCCCCATGTGTCAAACTAAACAGCAATGAAGAAAGTCTAGCTGTCACTAGAATAGTGAGCAGTATCAGAGAGTTCCGACTGTGTCCAGGTAAAATAAATAGGGTTTTCTTTCTTGCAAGTGGGAAAAGGAGAAATACACCAGCAGTGTCAGAAACAGGGTGACAGGATTCAACATGAAAGCTTGGCTAAGCTTTATCCAAACAAATATGTACTCCTATTGCACCTACCATACAGCTGATGGGATTTGGACCCGCAGTTCCCAGAGCTACCAGTCTGGTGATGTGCTCCTTTAAAACACAAGATGGTTGTCTTGACAAATTCTTCGGGATAACCTTATGAATGGATAAGCAAATTATGACAGAAATGCACATATGGCAATGAGGTCATTTTCAGGGGTCTCTGCATGCTTTTGTGAATTACCTATTTTTGTATTGTTTGCTCTTTATAAAATATCTAGACATTCTAAAATCCAAAGTACAATCTTAATTTTTCAAGAAGAGCAGTGCAAAAATTCAAAAATGGTACATAACAGGTGAAAATGAAAATCTGCTAGGACTTTTCTTATTAACCAGTTCTAAAAAGAAGTTTTATAAAAAGAATACTTCTTTCTATGAATTAGACAATTACATAGAATTGATTGGGAAAAGATAAATATAAAGCATGTCTGTTATTGAGAACTGCAGATACGCTTTTTGCAGTGGATTAGGAAGATAGTATTTTCTCATGGGTTGTAGATTCAGCTAAAGACAGTGGTGGGCCTAATAAGGACATGTGAAAACTGCAATATGACATGTTTTAATGAGATTTCCTCTCACTTTCACCTCTTGAACTGAATCACTTCAAGAACACATCCTTTGCCTGACTGCCTTACTGCAGAACAGGTGTGAGTCTTCAGACACATGACAATGTATAACTCTAAGAGATTACGATCTGGTGTAATTTATGCATTTATGAGCGGTGAGAAAGTGCAAATTGTGACTCAAAGTCCTGTATATATGTTTTTAAACCATTTGTATTTCTCATTAGGCTTCTCTCATTCTTTGTAGTGGGAATTATTCTAGCTTCAATCATTTTTGCATAAATCAAGTTTTCTTACATCATCCAAACTCACTGCACTAAATAATAGGCAATTTAATTCTAGCTCAGCACACATTGCAACTAGCAATTTACCTCAGCTGTTTTTGAGTAAACTTTAAACTGGATTAGCTCCTTCTAAATGGAAAAGCCAAGGCTGGTCAAAATAGACTCACTGATTCAAAACTGATAAGGCAAGTAATTTTTAATTCTTTCATCTAGATTAGACATTAGACAAATTTAGGGGTCGTACAATGTCTTTCCACCAGGCTATCTGGCTACCTCTTCTTCTGTTCTGGAAATGGGCCCTAGAACCATCAGTAAAAACATCCTGATGTCAGAGTGTGCTGACGAGGAATAACTGCAATGAAGAATCAAGCATCACTGGAAATCAAGTCCTGCTTGTAGTAGGCAAACCTAAACAAGTATTATAAACAACTAGGGAAGAGTTTCCACATCTCCTGTGCTTTAAGCCACTTTTGGAAGCATTTAATTTCACCTTTGCTTTCTACCTACTAGACAATGTTTTTCTTTTGTCTCTAGTTTTTCTACACCACTGTAGTCAAACATGAAGAACGCAAACATGAAGAGTGTTCAGCCTGTATTTCTTTGTCCTTGAATTCATTCAACAGTTAACTCCTCCGACATTGATCCGGAAGTGAGTAGATTCTCACAGATTGTTTCTCCTCATGATATAGATAGACCCACACCTAGACTAGTACGTGTTTTTATGAATCACTTAGACCATTCCTTGATTCCCTAAGTGCAAAACTGTTTTTCTATTTTATTCACTCTTTTGATTTTTTAAAGTAGTATAAGAATAAAGGAGTAATGTGCTTCCTGGGGAGAACAGACTGTTATTCATTCCCTGTTCAAAGGCTACTCATCTCAGCTGATGAAAGATGCCCTTTCCACAAACCACTCTGATTTAAGATCATGTACTCAAGACAGCTCACATATTAATTACTCCACAGTTTTAAATACTGTTTTTATTATATCATTAAAACACAGGTAAATTTTCCTAGACAGGTACATACTCATTGAAAAGGAGACAAAATGAGACTGTAGAAGTGGCTAACAAAATCTAGGCTTTACATTACATTTGCAAGGCTTTTGGCTGAAACCTTTAGGATAAGAGTAGACGGAGCTTTATGGAAAATGTCTAGTGGGTACTTAAGAAGTTCCGAGAATAGACAGTGGCTCACTGAACACTAAAATTTTGGAACTGTTGACCTCAATCCACTCTCTGTGAACATTATTACCACACATGGGAGAATTTGAGTGCCAGTGTGATCTGTGCAGCTCTCAGTGCTGTGGGCTTGTTCTATTGTCCAGGAGAACAGTAGAACAATACCGCTTGTATTCTTGCTCCTTGCTTGTTTTCCATCTTATTATCTTCTCCATCCATGCAAAAGAGAAAGAATTATAGTAGAAACCCAGGACAAATTCTGTTGAATAACTTCATAGATTTCGAGTGAGATTCAAGTACTGTTTGTAGGATAGAGGAAGCCATCAGTGATGAAAAGAAGAACCAGACTTGAAGTTATTCTGCTATGAACCGGTGTCATTCTACTCACTTTCATGGAGATGCTGCAAATTTATATTGATGTAAATGAATTCAGAATGCTTAGTACTGTATTGAAAAACTCCAATTTGAAATTTAAGAGCAGGCATGGTGGTGTATCTGAGCAGGAACTTTAATTATTGTAATTTTTAAGAAAAACTTGCATGGCTGAAAGACAGGTTGTACTTTGAAGCATTCAAGTGAGAAAAACATTATCATTCTGATAAAATCTTTAATTGCCCCTACTTGTCTTCTCAACAATATTTTTAGTCCAAACAGCTTATAATCTTTTTTTTAGTGCACACGATAATTGCTCAGTGCACTTCAACTTAGGCTATGGCATGCTTCTCTTCTAAAGATTTTAGTAAATGCCTTGTGAAGATTCACTCAGATGTTTGTATGGCCAATTCTCTTCTGAAAACTCTTATTTTCAGTAAAGTTTATGTTGCCAATCTGAAATGTTCATATTCTCCGCACTGTAAAATCTAATATTCCAAGGGTGAGTTGATCTGCTGTTGGCCACTGACTTCATTTTCATTGCTGCTGTTACAGTTTTGCTGTACAATCACACATGGCAATGTACAGGCTGCCTAGCTTCACTGGTCTCCTTGAGAAACCACAGATAATATGCAAATGTCAAGCACTGTGTTTGCTCTGTCCTACATCTGCTGCTGAGGAAAACCGGGCAGCAGCAGAAAGAACAGTAAAGAGCCTTGGAGGTATTGGCAGGTAGGAGTTTCACGGGAGAGGCAAATAGAAACCTCTGTCTTCAGGATGCTGCCAACAATGACAAGAGACACACACATGCGTTCATCCTTTGGCAACTGCAAGATCTGAAAGAAAGATAAAATAGTGGTATCTCTTCTTTTCAGTAAACAGGAAGTCCTGGTTCCGAGGTAGAAGAGACTCCTCTTTCTTCTCGGCTGCAGGAAGTAGAGAGGATTTGTGTGAGCATTATTAGGGTAAGGACTTCCTGAGCCTCGGTTTGGGAATTTTGGCTCACTTTCCTCTCCAGTGGCTGCAGCGCCAGATGGGATGGGCTGGACTGAATCTTACCATGTTCTCTAGGAGTTTAAAGTAAACTGGCTTAAAAGTAGGATTTAGTCTGCCTGAACTAGCAACTAACTGGCACCTAAATTCCAGGGCACTGACTGAACCACTTTTCCCTAAGTTCTCTGTGGCCTCTGAAGAGGCCTGGGTGTCTTGGAAAGCCACTTATCTCTCTGAGCTTCTCAAGGGTGAGTACCTAAGCAGGACATGGGGTGTCACTGGTGCTCCCACACCTGCAGCTCTGTGACTGTGCTGTGTAACCTTGCCTAGAAGCAAAGCAGTGTGTCAGGCTCCTTGCCCTTCCTGGTTTATTGCCACTTGTCTGGGACTGCTTTTCTCATGGGATTTGGGCCATTTTTGAGTGCAAAAATGTTGCCTAGGTGCCTAATTCCCAGAGAGAGGCATTGTCTTGGGGTCTGTACAGCTGGTCCTTGCAAGGAAGTTGCTCTCTTGGCTTGTACTTGAGGTCTGTTTAGCCCAGCACTCATCTGACAAGGACAGGTTGCTCCCTGTCAATAAGGTGAGGACAAGAGGACAAACATGAGCAACAGCCAAAAGCAGGTGCCAAGGGAAAAAAATAAGAAACGTGGCCATAAGTAGATGCCATGGGAAAGAGTATGAGAAGCAGGGTGTACAGGCAGATTGAAGTTTATATTTACAAGGCTTAACCGCTGTTACCTCGTGTGTATCTAAACTTACTTTGGCAGGTGGGTCCTGGGATCCTGCTGTTTGAAGTATTCCCAAGATCTGGCTCTGTCCATCCGTGTAATCCTTGCAGGCAGCCTGGCTTAAATTTTACAAAGCCAATATGCCACCAAGGTAGCCAGCAGGCACTGGGATGATAAGTGATTACAGAGTCCTCACCAGAAAAGGCAGTAAAGGTCAGGGAGTAGGAGGCCAATGCACCAGAGAAAGGCATAAAGATGTAAGAAGCATGCACTTGCACACCCTCTTAATACATTTTCTGGTTTCAAGAATCAGGATGGTGATGCCAAACCTAGGCGTGCATGAATATACAAAGCACATTCTTAGTAACATCTCCTGTATTGCTGTCATTTTCAGAAAATTACTGAGCGCTCTGGCCGTGCAAGGTGTGAATTCCTGAAGCAGGCCAGAGCAGTGACACGCAGGCAGGGCTCACTATTTATTTATTTGCCTACGCGAACCAGTTCTGACAGGGAGTTGATCGAACAGCATTCAGGGAAACTCTTTCTTCTGGGCTTTCCGGCCCAGTACCAAAGCCCAGCTCTGCAGCCGTAAACCTGCGCCAGGAAATTACTCTGAGCAAACACCAAAGCAGAATACAAACCCTTCGTGAGGCAACGCAGCGCGGCGATGACAGCGGCTCGCAGCAGCCCGGCAGCGCCAGACGCCAGCGGGCGGGATGGCCACGGATACGTGACACGCATGTGAAGGGCGCTTTTAGTGTTGACGCTAAAGCCGGGCAGGGTGGTGGTGGAGGGAACAGGCTTATGGGAGTGAGCTCCTCCAGGAGCTGCAGGCCGGCCGGCTGCCCATATGGCACTCGCCGGGCGCTGTCACGGCCCGACTACGGGAGCAGGGGGAACTGGCAGTTCCAGGCTCACCACGGCACTTCCAGGAGCGCCCTTCTGCCGCCACCGCGGGCACTCCGGCGGAGGCGCGGGCGGGAGCGGGGCGGGGCGGGCACTGTGTTGCCGGGGAGACGGGGGCGGGCGGCGCGGCGGGGCCGGGCAAGAACCTCCCGCCATGCGCTGCCGGGACGCTGTCAGCGGGATAAGAGCGGAGCGGGCGGCCGGGCGCGTCGGCTCTGGCGGGGCGAGGAGCGGGTAAGGGCGGCACGGGCACCGCCACCGCG
>VYZT01000059.1:49195-80235 GCA_013400735.1 Pomatostomus ruficeps
TCCCGGGCAGCGGCGGCCGCCGCCGGCGGGAGGGGCGCCGCGGGCTCGGGGCCCGAGTGTTCCCGGGGCCGGCGCCGGGCGCTCGGCGGCCCAGAGCAGTCCCTGCTGACGTGAGGCCTCGGCCTTTCCCGAAAGGCGACATTTAATAGCCCGTGTGCGTGTCCAGGCGGTGCGTGTGGGTTCTTCTCCGCCCCCTCCCGTGTTACCGGGATGCTGTGCAGGTGACAGAGCACTGGAACAGATTGCCCAAAGAGGTTGTGGAGTCTCCCTCACTGGAGATGTTCAAGAACCGTCTGGACTCAGTCCTGTGCCATGCGCTCTAGGATGACCCTGCTTGAGCAGGGGGGTTGGAGCAGATGCCCCACTGTAGTCCCTTCCCACCCGGCCCGTTCCGTGCGCGCTGCGTGCGGTGGGCAGCGCTGTGCCAGGTGCTGGCGCAAAGCGGGAACACAAAGCCTTTGCTGTCAGCGAGGCGTCGGTTGCAGATAACGATTGAAGAAAAGCAAATGTGGGTTGTTCACGGAAACGCCAATAACGCTGGCGGACGTGGAATACACAAGAGTCGCAGCGTTTCAGCACCTGAACTGCCCTTTTTTTAAAAACATCAGTTAAAAAGAGTGGACAGAGGAGCAATGGGAACTTTTCTGCATATTCTTTGAGTTGGGGGAGAATGTTCAAAGATGCTTCTCCGAAAGAAAAACAAAAATCTAAGAATTGTATATTGCGTGATACCCCCGGAGGAGCTGAAGAGTTACCTTTTGCTAACATCTGCAGTGAAGGCAAGAAAAGCAGGTACATCACTGGAAGTGAAAATGAAACTTCTTGTGTTAGAGAAAGTAGAGCAATTGAAGAAATTCAGAAAGAAGGTCAGATGACTGAATGTCATGGGCTAGGAATTTGAAAAGCATCTAATGTGGTTATAAATGGGACTGGCTAAAGAAGAAAATCTGGATGTCAGAGTTTTTTTTCCTTTTTGCTTGTAGTGCTATGTGACTCAGTAAGACTTCATTATAAGGATTTACAGAAACTTAGAGCTAGTGACACAAGCTTGTATACTGTTGCTGTTGAGGTGGTGGAACAACTATCTGTTTTAATCATGTGTATCATAATCTTATGCTAGGTAGCAGAAAAGAGGTGTCTGGAACATTGACCCTTTCCAAAAGGAAGGATCTGATTTTGCTTTCTTGGACAAGAGACCATGTCTGCATAGAGCTTTTATCCTAATGGAGCTATGGTGTGGTAAGGACTCAGGAAAATATTCTTGAGTCTGCTTTTTGTCTTTGTTGTAGGCTCACAGACCAGTAGTACAAAGAAGAAAGCATCCTCTCAGGTGCTTTAGAATATCTGTGGTTTACTGGCTCTGAGAGTTTCTGGTGGATGTTTTGAGTAGAATGAATGAAAACTAATATTGTTTTCATATGTTATCATAGATAAGGAAAAAACCCCATCTTTTTCTAGGGTGCTTTAATTTTATTGTTCTTCCTCGTTGTCCTTTGGACAATTTTATAAGCTAAAAGCATGTCATTTTAATGCTTTACTTCTAAAACCAAAATTAATAGTAAATGAGAGACCTCAAGAAGTCAGTTGTCACTTGGTTTGTAAGACTATATACTGATTTCTTAAAAGGAGCTTTTTGGATGTCACTCCCTTCCTGCCTTCCCTTTCTCCTTGCCCTGTGAATTTTTTTAACCATATTCAAAGACAGCTTTCCATCAAAAATGTTTGATTGTAAGAAGTTTTTCTGTTAGGTTAATAACCATTTAATTAAGGTTCTCCTTTGATGCTTCTTTTGCTTCCTCCTTTCTTGTGGTCCCTAGTAGGTTTTTCATGTGTCACCACATCAGTTGTTAGTGCAGCTTAAGACAGTAAGGAAAGAGCCTGTGAGCACTTTGAACAATAGAGTAGGATCTGTTGGAAAGTTATACACTGGATATGTAAACATTGGAAATGAGAAACTGCATTCTTAACATGTACTGAAAGTAAGTTGCTGTTTTCATGTAGTTCTCTTTATAGTTGAGCTCAAAGAGCATAAGCAAATCCTGTGATTCTATGAATGAGCACTTCAGGAAGCTCAGCTCTATAATTCTGTTGTCAGTGATTTCTGTAATAGACCATAGAGCTTCCGTATTAGTATAAAATTGTACACCTTTGCAACTGGTCATTTAATATTTCCTTCATATTTGCAGAATTTTGCCATTGCCATGGTGGTTTCTTTTCAAATAAGATAATGTTGCCTGTGGAGGAGATCTGAAGCAAAACTATTTTGATACTTGTCTTTTGACGGCAGAAAGGAGCAGAGGGAATGTAGGATGAAATTATTATTTTCTAAGAGGATTCTGCCGCACGGGGAAGTGCTGTCCAGAACACGCTTGTTTGTTCTCTGTGGGTGAATTTCTGTCCTCTGTTCTTTGCAGTGAACAGCTGTCATTGACAAGACCACACTAATACCCATTTTATTCCTTTTTGGGGACTTGTCAGGTTCTGTGGGCTTCCTTAGCCCACAGAGCCTGACAACATGTAGCTGTTGCATGACGTCGCTTTTTCATCTTTTTTGTTATGTTTGATGGAAAATTGGATTGTAATGTTAGAAAAGGATTGTCATATGCAGTGGAGGGAGGCCTTTATGTATGTATACCTGGGATTACTTGGTCTCTTGCTTTCTTTTCTAGTTCAGAGATGGTTGTGAGACTATGAGGTACTTTGACAAATTGTTGCTTGATGAAGTTTCACAGACATTTAGATAGTATCAAGTAGTTGAGCTGGTGTCATCGCAGCTGTTGGCTCCTGTGGCAGTGCTGATCTGAGGATGGTACCTGGGACAAGATCAGGTAAAAGAGATTTGAGGTTCTTTCTGTTTTGTGACTTGGACAGTTTCATCTGAGCTTGCTAAGCTGATCGAGCAGCTTGTTACTGCTGAAGGGAGAAATCTCCGTCCTGCAGCCTTCCCTTCGCTGACAGGGACAACTGCCTGATCCCTCAATGTGGCAATTCAACAACAACAAAAAATCCAGCTGAAAAAGCTAGTCTTCTGCAAACCTGTTGGGGTTGGTCAGATCGAGAAGGAACTGGATGGATTCAGTGATGGAGATAAGAGGAAGAGAAGAGTTGCTGGGGAAGAACAGAGGCACCTTCTTGCTAGTCATGAGTTGTCAGATGGGCTGAGCTGTCCTGTATAACTCTATCCTTGCTGTGTTTTGGAAGATGAGGGCTTTTACTGAGGTCCAGTGGGGTTTCTGATTCAGCTGTCATGGTCTGTTGAGAAGAACGAATAAAGCAGCATGGTATGCCCTGGATCAGGTTTTCTTTTTCTTTGTTTAGATTCAGGTCTTGCATTTGAACATGGCTCTCAAGGACTTTGAAATCAGTGCAAGGTGCAGTCTTGCTTCTAGATAGAGCACTCTATACAGAAGTGATACTGGAATGTGTGATGGGAAAGGAGAAAGAGGCTATGTGTAGTCTTGAGTTTTTTCTTGCTGTAAGCTATTAGCTCTTTGATTCATGTTTGTAGCCTAGGCTCTGATTAAAATCTCTTTTCCTGGAAAGTCAGGGTTTTTTGTACCAATTATTTAAGTAGAAGTGTGAATCTTCTTAGTGTGATTTTTAGGTAACTATGTTGTATGAAGATAAAAATTCAATTTGATGCTGAGTGAGAGAGCAAGACGGGAAAAAACCCTGTGACATCCCTTAGCTTATGTATGTTGCAGAAGGGATAGGTATGTAATACGGTGATCCATGTAGGAAGTCCTGGAATGGTGCTGTGTCTTGGTGCCTGTACCTGCTGGAACTTCTGTTGTATCTTTGTTTTGGATATTTCCCCAAAGTTCCCCTAGGTTTTTGTTTTTTTAGTCATTACTGCACATTTAATCTTCCTTCATATTCTGTACCTCATGGATTTGGTGATTTTGTTGTGTTACAAAGGAGCCAGGGCTTCCACTTTTCTGCTTCTCTGTCTTCTATTTCTTAGTCCTCTTCTCCCCCATAAATAAGTCCCTACTGCCTGCTCTTACTGTGGGTGAGATTTTGCAGTGGCCATGCAGTGGGAAGCACTGAAAGGATTCTTTTCTGCACTTCTGAGCTTGTGGAGCTCCCTGCAGGCATCAGGGGCTTGTCCTGTGAGACTCGTGTTTGTATGGGGTTGTTGAGCCATGGGGTGCTGATGCACTGTGGGAATTGCTCTTACATTATGAAAGAGCTTTCCTGCACTTCCTGGATAATTTAAAAGGTGGGAAGTGGAAGGCAAGTCATGAATCATGGTTTGTAAAAGTTGGTAGAAGACTAGTGCCCATTAGACTGCATCTGTCAGATACTTCCTCAACCACTCTGACAGTCTCAGCGAATTCTCATGTTTATGAATTCTTTGTGCTCTTTTCCTGCATCCAAAAAGTTGAGCTCCTTGGCTTCAGTTAGAAGTTATCACCATGCTCCATGGAAAAGTATGGGTGCATGAAGTACTAACTGTGAGGTGGGAGGAGGGAGTTTCTGATTTTTCAAACTTTTGACAGTAGAGAAAACCTTTCTGCTTTCCTAAGAGAAAATTGGGAAGATGAAATATTAGAAGGAATTACTGTCAGGTAGTGCCAGACACTTGACATCACCTATTCCTCTTTAGTATTGTGGAAGCATTTACCAAAGGTTTATATTCTTTGTGGGAATAGATGACAAAAAGTACGTAACTAGATCTTTTAACTTCAGTAAGTACTGATTTGATAGACTTTAGCGTATTGACTAAAAGATGGGGAATGAGTAAGAGAAACAGCAATCTGAAGGGATGAATAGTTCTCAATGCCTTAATTTTGGAAAAATGTGAATTAGTAAGGAAAATATTTAAAACTTAGAGCAAGAAATGTTCCTGATAGTTTATAATTCTGTTGCAGGAGCTGATAAAAATCCAGCAATATACTCTAAGATTTCAAAAGTTGACCTCTGTCCAGTTTTGATTCACTAGTTCAAACAGACACTGAAATAATCTTAAAATTAATCAAAAAATGCTAGTCTTTGACCTTCCTGTTCTCTGTCTCTTGGAAGGCAAGAGAGTTTAACAGTCCTAATTTCCAAGAATTGAGATCAAACATTCTTATGACTTGCTGTAGAGAAAACAGAGCAAAAGCCCTGAAGTGTAAAACTTGGTGTGCTACATGATTATTATAATTTTTCTTTGTATTACTTACATCTTTTAATGATACAGGGAGATGTGAATCAGTGAGGAGTGTGTAGTTTCATTTTTGATTTGCATATTTCAATTAAGAAAAGATCAAAGGAAAGCAGAAAACTTCCTTTATGTGTCTGAATATACAGAGGGAATGCTGGGGGTAGGTGGGGGTGTATTTTCCACTCCAGAAGGTACTCCTAATTACTCTAGAACTATTTTTAGAAGCCTAAATTACATCAGTTATGAAGTCAATTTGATTATTGGAGTCCTGCTAAATCCTTCGCATTTGCAGCAAAAATTATTATACTATATTTGCTTACTGAAAATACTACTTGGCTACATATGTACCTTCATCTGGCATACTTCATGCATCTCCCTATTATTTCTCAGCAGTGTAAAATCTTTTTTGTGTGTATTCATGTGTGATACACATTTGTAATTGGAGACTTCCTAGTTTGGCACTTTTTTTTTCTTTGCATTGTTGGTGGATTAAAGGTTTTCTCTGGTGATTCAGTATTTTGTTAAATGTTTGTCTATCTAGTAATAGGTATTCTGGGAAACTTCATCCTTTTGGTCATTATCATATGTAGTAAAGTATAATTATTGATTATAATTTTTCTGTTGGAGTCTGTACTCCTTGACTAATTTGGAGTGCTGTTTAAACTTCAAAAATAAGTTAAAAATCCTAGCTGTTCCTTATTTGCATTCCCACTAGAGAAAAGCTACCGAAAGTGAGATGATGAGAGTCATTTTGCCAGTAGTTATCTGGAACGTTGACTGGGTTGTCTGGGTCTGATTCAGTGCAAGAGGGGCAGCTGAAACAAATGCCTCTTTGCTGTAAAGCCTGGGAGAAAGACAGGGTCTGCTTCCGTAATGCCACCAAAGCTGTTTTCACTTTGTAAAGAAGCTGGCATTCTGAGCTTAACTTGAATAGCAGTATATGTAACTCTCAGATATTTAGGTAACCATTTTAATTGCCACTTTTAGAAGTGTTTACCTGCTGTTTTGTCTGTATCTGGTTGCTTATAAAAAATACCAACTTCACTGACCACTTTTAAAGATTCAGAAGTGGAATTAGTCTTCTGCCCTTTAATGACTTTTTTTAAAAAAACAAACTCTGATCATTGATCTTCACCTCTTATTTAATTGCTCTTAGTGGGTACTTTAGTCACAATGCCAAAACTTATCTCAAGCACTTTGTAGTTTTAATCCTCTAACTACTAAGCTTACATTTAGGATAGCCTTTACTCATTCATATCCCTTCAGCAAGAGTGCCTTAAGATACTGCTCAGATTTTTACTTCTCTTTCTCCATGTATTGGTGCAATTAAAGTGTATAGTCTTATAAGTTACAAAGAGTTTTGTATGATCTTCTGGATCATGACTTGAGTGGACATTTGTTGTTCAAAATGCTGGGTGGTCTGCACGTTTATAGTGTGGCCCCAGCTGCAGTCACAGAGACCACATTATCTCCAGCACTGTATATTAATGTAAGAGTGTATCCCAAAGTCTGCCTGGTTGTGCAGGGCTGGTCTCTGTGCACTCAGTACTGGAGAGGAAGGCCCTGAACTTCTGACTTACCTGCCACAATAGACTGCTGCTTTCCTTTCACTTTGCAGAGTCAGTGGAGGTTAGTCTTGATCTTTAGATTTAGTTGTTACTGTGCGGCCATGACTGTTAGGGCTTGCTTGTAGTCTGTTCTACGGTTAAAGCATCCAACTGATGTACGGAAGAAGGCGTTTAGGAGTATTACTCGTAAATATTTTAATTTAGGGAAGAACTTGTTAGCATTCTGAGTAGTGTTCAGAACAAGGCTCACATGGGAACATTGCCTTCCCACTGCTGAGTGTTTTACAGACGATCTTCATCCTTCATTTTTCTTTTGTAGGAACTTACTGGTCTTTCATAGGTTCTGCCTTGTGGTGGAATATTTGTCAGTTCCTTCCTTTAGTACCATGTGTTTGCAGAGGTGTTGGCCTCTGACACTTTGGATAAGATCTGAAAGAGATCCTAGTCTTCAACTCTGCTAACAAAGCTTGTTGCCAGCATTTTCATGGTATTAGTAACAGCATTGTATTCTTCAGTGCATTTTAGCTGATGTCCATGCTAGCAAGCATATTTGTTTTTGACATAGTTAGTACTGCAATGATTATCTTTGGAGACCTCCAGTTTTCCCCATACCTCTTGTAAGGAATGCTTATTCTTAGTGCCTGTATGCAGTGGTCTGAAATAGGAAAATTTTAAATGAACTGGAATGGATTTAATTGGCTAACAACTATGTTGTAGTTACTGACTTTGGATAGTATAAGACCACAAGCTTAGCATAAACTTGAGTATAGCATATATACAGGGCTAATGTATAACATGAGTGTAGGTGGTTGGTTGAGAGCCTGTCTTTCATTAGTGTTGTACTTTTTATCTTGTTACATGAATCATCTCTCATTTTTTTGCTTGATTTCAGGCTTGACAAGAATGTATTCGTGGGTGTTTCATATTGTTTGATAACTAAATAAAATCCACATGAAGTTGAGAAGCTGTCTCAAAGCACTTGCGTAATATGCAGCTAGCCTGTGGGTTTCTTTGCCATTAGCTCTGTCTCAGTGATATTTCATCCAGACTCAAAAGGAGGAAATTATTGATAATCTGTTAACTTGTAAAGGGAATATTGATCTTTATAGCTCAAGGCAGAACCTGAGAACCTGCCAAATTTTAGCAAGAAAAAATCCTAAGATGACACTTTGGAAACTGTTGAACAGAAAAACATGAATTTGGGAGTGGGTGTATTGTTGTATGGAAACAAGAATAATGTGTACATATTAATCTGAGATACCTCTAAGTGATGTTTCTGTCATTCAGAGCTGGTTTCACCAATAGTTATGCTAGACAAGTGAGATTCTAGAAACAGTCATGTTGGGGAGAGCAGCTATAAAAACTCAGAGGTCAGAATGTATCACAGGAAGCTGATTAAACTCTAGCAAATACATAATAGGTTACCTCTTGAAAGAATACACTGACCAAATTTTGGAAGTGTGTCTGCAATAATCTTTGTGCCCAAAAACATTACCCATGGGTTTGATTTCAAACTGTCAAAGAAAACTGAGGCCTGAAAATCCATGGGAAGCTTTTAATTTGGGAGTAAACAAGGGTTTGGATTTTTCTTTGTTATTCCACTGTATGGTACACCACAGGTCTGGGTCTTGATCAGCAGGATGACAGCTCTGAAACTGTTTGTGAGGTGACCTGCCTGCACCTGCCCTAATGCCTCTGTGTACCTCAAAGTGTCTGTAGCCTTGGGTATGTTTGCTGACTTGATTATATATATATTATATATGACAGGTATTTTGGAAAGCACCTGTTTCTTGTTTGAATAGACCTGACATATTATTTGTCTTATCTCATTTGGTTTTTTTCACTTGACATTCCTATTCTACATCAGGAATGGCTAGTTCAGCCATCCATGTCAGTGATCCATACACAATATGAAAATGAGTATTTTTGTTTCTTTAAGGACTATTTTTTCAGTAAGCGCAGATAATTTCTTTAAATCTTTTTTTTTTCAGTGTAAGATAAAATGCTTTCACATCCACTTAGAGGCAGAAATTTTCTAATTCTCAGGTTTTGTAAGCACTGAGCTTCATAGATTAAATTTTTAATACCATGGCAGTAGAACACAAGTAAACAACATACTTAGAGAAGGTTTACAATACTTGTAGAAACAGGACTCTCAAACTTCAGGTGTTGCAAGACAAACATCCCTCTTAAGTGAGATGGGAGTTAATATATAAAAGTGGCAATATTAAGATTATACAGTCATAAACACGCTTGTGTATACTGAAACATCATTGCTCTGATGGTCTCACCATACTTTTGAGGGTTCATTACAATAATACTTGTTTACTGTCTTGTGCACTTGACACACTTCCCTGGCTTGTTAAAGGGATAATGCATGTGTTATTTATCCAAACATATCAAGCATTTTTGGTTTCCACTTTTTTCTTTATTCTGGGGAGAGAGACTCTGAATACATATATATTGATCTAGTGGATTATATGTAAGGCTAAAAGCTGGTTACTGAACTCCTTGATGAAATTAAGGACTTGGTCAGAAATAGCACTGTGCCAAAAAAATCGATAGCTACCTGCAGTCTTATAATAAATTCTGTATGTTAAGAGGTTGGTTTTTCATGTGCAATGTCACGGTTGGAGTAGCACTGCCTTAGTATGTAATAGGTTTTCTGCTTCTGTAACCCTAAATAGTTAATTAATAATACCCAAGGACAGAGCAGAAAGTGGTTGAAAATATTAAGTAGGAAGTCTTCTGTGGAGTTGGAGTGTTGTCTGGTATTTCTGTTTTGAGAATGAACCAATCTTAAAAGTGTCTTGGTTTTTCTCTTGTTTGCTCATGTTTTTGACTGAGTTGTTGGATGGTTAGCAAATGTTCACTGTGTTTTGTAAGCTATGCTTTTGGCTGATTGCCCTGCATCAGTAATGCAAAGCATCAAAGTGTCTCAAGCTTTCTGAGATGCTCTGCTTAAACTGCAGGTTCCTGTTTTCTTTAGGTCTGTGCGTTGCTCCTGCTGTGTAACCTATTTTGGCAATGTCAGCTGGATATTTTTTTCCAGTTTGTGTAAAGCTTTGAATCATAGCAAAAGAACAGAAAAGGAAGCATGCTGATTTCAGTGATGCATTACTTTGAGGCTTTACTTGCATTTTCCCACCATGTACAGATTTCAAGGCAGCACTGTACTTCCCATTTTGTTCCAGGCCATACTAGATATGTATTTCTCTATTGCATGCTCTCATGCACTTTCTTTTCCTCCCCAGTTTGTACAGAGGATTTAATTCTTAGTGTAATTGTTACGGAATTTCTTTAACCAGACAATCAAAATTGCTGTCTGCCACTCACAAGCTAAACTTAGTTTCTGCACTAACCCTGACAATCTTTGCTGCAATAGCAGAAGCCTCTTGTGGGGTGTCTTAGTGCTAATGACACACGGATGCTCTTCATTATGTTTGTGTCCTCTGCTAACAGAAGCTTGAGCTTAAATTGAAAGTTTAACCCCAGAGTAAATCTGGTTAAATGATGATTGATATATTAATGTTAAAATCCTTGAAAAGGTAACAAGCGTGCTTTCCAGAGCATAAACATCAAGTACAGACAATGAGACTGCAGTAAGCATTTACTAGTTGAAATGAATACTCTATAAAGTAAATGTAGTGTTTGTTGGCCAGAGGTGACTTGTATTCCCATATGCTTTATTCTACAGAATGAGTGAAAAGGCTACAAGTTCTGAACTGGAAGCCAGAAGAAACTTGCTTGCACAATGTCTTATGGAAGCTAAGGGGTTTTTTTTTTCAAAGCATTAATTTTAATACCTACTGAAAATGCAACTTCATTGCAGTCTATACTTAAATGGACTTGTAGCCATGCCTGGTCAATGTTTCTCTTACCTTAAACAGAAAACTAGGGAAGGTAAATAAATTAACAACTTCATGTTGCTATATGTTATCTAGTTCTCTTTTACTCCTGCTGTAACTGTTGGGCAACAGTTACTGAGAGTAATAAACTAGTATTGCGGGCTTTTGACTTCTTACTGTATTTTATTATGATGCTGCTGTTTGCTGGACATCCAGGCCTTTCTGGGCAATGCATTGCTGAAAACATAACGAAGAAAAAGGCCCAGTTCACTCTAGTATACAGAGTACTAGTTCTGACTATGCTTTTGTTGCGTTTTCGTCTTTCCACTTTCCAAATTCTGCTGTTGTTAGAGATAACATCTAATCATTAGCACTATACAAATTTAATATAATAATGATTCAGTATTCAAGATTGCTAAATTTGTCTTATTTTTGCGTTCCATCCTTTTAAGAATAATTTTGATATTTTCTTTTGAAATCCACTGAAGTAAGTAAAAGACAGTCTTACACTTTAAGATGCTCAGTTGATTAGCAATTTAATAAAAGTGGAAAGAAATTCAGAGAAAATATCATTTTCAGGTGCAAGAAATTCATTTCTACCTCAACAGTAAATAGGAAATAACTCCCTTGAGAGCAGGTGCAGAAGGGGGCCAGAAGGCAGACATGATACAGATTGAATAATGAGCATGATGCAAAGATGGGCATGAAAAGGACAGCTTATAGGAGAATATCAGATTATTCACAGTTAAGTAACTTTTCGTTAAACTTGTGGGTTTTTTCCTTTTATAAATAAATACTGTGTAGCAGAGGTGATTTTTATGAAATATGATAGTCCTTCTTCTAGCAAATGAAATGGCTTTTTGTTGGTGGTTTTTTTTTTTTTTTTTAGAGCTGGCTATGTGACCCTGACACATAGGGTATTTCAGAACTGTAAATGTCTCATTGGGACTGTATACCACATTCTAGTAGGTTTCTTTCTGCTCTCATACAGCTTAGTTCATAAGTGATGTTCTAGGTTTTGGAGGTTTTACTTTGTTAAGGTGACATCTCTGAATCTTAAAGTAAAGTTTTGTGTAGCATCTGCTTCTGTATTACCAGGCACCACAGCAGTTAGAGATGTGTCACTTGAAACAAAAGAAAAATGCTGCAGTAGAGTAGATCCTACTTAAAACAAGTTCCCTGGCGTACTTTCTTGGAGATGAAATTCTGTGCTGGTAGGGTGTTGTATCAGCATACCACAATCAACAAGAGAAGGGTGAGAAGCAAGCAGAAACCTTAGAGTGGGGGTGGGCTAAAAAACAAAAAAAATCAAAACCCAATCAAACAAAAAATCCAAAACAACGAACACACCCCCACAAACACCCCCATCTCTGCAGAGTGTTTGCTGTGCTATAATGTCAGCAGGGCAGGTGGTTCACTGAGTTCTTTGAAAAGTTATGTTCTTTAAGTGCTCAAATCACTTGTCAGAAAGCAAATACAAAAGGGAAGAAGGTTGTCTGTCCATAGGCAGCTTTTTTTGGAAGCTTCTTAATTCTCATTTCTCTTTGTATGTTCTTTGTCTCTAGCCTCAAGGTAAGTTGAATAATGAGGTTATATCACAAACTGTTTTCAAAGACATGTTTGTGCTGTCAGTGTGTTTCAGAACTTAATTGCAGAAAAAGAAATAGGTACAACTGAGAACTAGCTAGCACTTGGAACAAGTCCTACAAGAAGTGCTCCATTATCCAGCACGGTATCCTTACAATTTTTTTTCTGCACTGTAGAATGAAAGCATCTTAATTCCTTATCCATTCTATATTAAATTACTGTATTAAGAATATATGCTTAATATATTTTTGTGTTAATGACAAAAAAATTGTACTTTATCTTTCTACTGATATTGGGAATGCACTGTTTTGACAGAATATGGCAATGTATGTTAAATCCATGTAACAATGCAAGCAGTGCAGGAAACCTGGAGACTGAAGCTTCAACTGGAAGGACACTAAAACACGATGGGCATCTTATCTCTACATCTATTAGTCTGGTGCAACTGCAAAACCACTAGCTGCTTAAACTATTCTGTTTCAATAAATTGTGACTATTAGCTGAATGGGTAAGTTAGGTTTTTGTGAGGCTGTAGATGGAACATGTTTCCTAGCACTCAAAGGAAGGCCAATTATTAGGTGCTTCCCTGGGTAACCCTGGGTAACACCTGGTGTGTGTCTCCTTCCTGAAGGGAGTCTGTCATGTAATGTGCATGCTCATCATAACTTTAACTTAAAGTTGAAATTTTTATTTACTTGCTATCTGAGAATAATAAAATAATGAACTTGGTGTTTTTCTTTCCTTTTTTCCAAGTCCCCATCTGTTGTGTTTTGGTTTTTTCCCCACAATTAACTGTGAATGTAATGAATGTCTTTTGAGTGCTTACCTAGAGACCTTTAGTAGTTTAATGTTTTTGAGGCTTTTCTTGGTTACTATCCTTTGCATTTCCAACTGATAGGTTTCCCATTGACAAATTTTCAATTTTTATTAACTGCATCTTCCCCAGTGCTTAGTGTAAGAGAGATTGGTATTCTGTCAGGACAGACTAGGACAGATTTAAGATGCATTTACATCAACACCTGACTGCATAATTCAGTTCACCTTCCATCCCTCCCTTGTACCTGGAGCTGCAAGTTCTTCAAATATTATATATGCAGGTAGTCATCACTAAAAACTCGTACTGCTTCTAGAGGGAACTATTTAAATTTGCCTACCCAGCTCATTTTGCATTTTAAAAACTAATAAATTTTATTATTTTAACTTATCATATATGCCAATTTTTTCTCTGTAATAGGATTTCAATTGTACACAATCTTAAGCTAAAAGTGAAAATCAGGCCATTAAAGCTCAAAAAACCTTCAAGGACTCTTCCTAAATTTCAAATAGCTATCATAAAAAAACTATTAAAAATAAATTTTGTATTAACCATGATATTTTTCTGTTTTTAAAAACAGGTGAACCAAGAGTGATACTTCCAGAATATATTTGCTTTTTCTTCCAGATAGGACATAAATGTGTTAAGCTGGCAAAGTGATTCTGGTAAGAATTTTTGTTACTTCTACAGTGAATGTCATTAGAAGTGTTTGCAGTTTTGCTACTAGAAGGACTTTTCTGCACCATTAGTGCAAACAAACTTGCTTTTAGTTCCCAGGTCTTATTTCTTACCTAATAATTATGTATTAATCCATCTATTGTATTTAAATGTTGCATTGAAAGTTATTGGGCTCTTTTTTTTTTCTGTTCTGTGCTTGGACATGATGAAAATATTTGACTTTTGAAGCTTCACCTGTTTATACAGAAACAGAAGAAGTTAAATGTACTGTAGCACTCATTAAGTGGGGTTTATGTGGATTAAATGATCTTGTTTCCACAGTTGCCATCACTGATTCTTGTTTTTGTTTTGCTTTTTTCAGTGATCCTCTTGAGAGTTTTCTACAGCTGAGTCTTGCATTTCCTGTCTTGTTTGAGTTAAATGTTTCTCCATGTACTAGTGCTCAGCATCCAAAGCAAAATTAATCAGTTTGGGAAGCAGAACCAATTTTTTTGGTATTTCTTCCTGAAAAATGGCAGCAGAGTTGTCTCTTGAATTAAGCACACTCTAGTAGTGTCTGCTACCTGCTCAGCTATGCCAGAAGAAAAACACCTTCTGGTTTAGTTGTAAATCTAAAGCACTGTAGTTCTGCAACTGTCAAAATTATCTAAACTCAGTAATTTTTTTCTTTTCCCCTTGAAACAATCTGCTTACTGGTGGAATGCATAACATGATATTGTTCAAATAAACTATTAAAGAATTTGTTTTCTGGACAATGCTATGTAAGTGCTGTATGTTTTGCCCTTATACTTACTGGGAGACAAATGTTGAAGTTTGCATAGAGGTTACAAAGAAAAGCTGGAACAAGGTCATTAACTTTCATTTATGCAGTGGGAGAGAATGCTCTGTCATGGGCTTTTACCTGACAGATTTATAAAATCAATGTTTGGGGTCCTGGGCTGTTAGCTAAAGTTTCACTGAAATTCTCTGTTTGTTCTTCTCTTTCCTTTCCACCCTACATGGGTGTATTGATTCCTCAGTCCAACAGACACTATCTTTTGGAAGGGGTGAGATACAGGCAAGAAACACTCCTTTCTTTCCCCCAGTCCTTTGTCTATAAAGAATGTGTTTTCTGATGGAGCTAATTTCTGTACTTTCCTCTACTTACAGCTCAGACATGAGCAGTGCCAGTAACGCACTGGCACGGGAATTCTTGACTGATGTCAACAGACTGTGCAATGCAGTGGTACAGAGGACAGAAGCCAAGGAAGATGAAGAAGAAACTCATATGGCAGCACTGGGACAATACTTAGTTCAAGGCCGTGGGTTTATTTTGCTTACCACTCTGAACTCGATTATCGATCAGGTAGTAGCTTTTCTTAACCGGTTATAATTTTTGTATTGAGCTTTGACTGTGGATTTGTCTGGCTCATGTTGTTCTTGGTGCTGGTTTTCTTTCCTTTTTCTGAGAGAGTACATGAGTTAATTGGGAAGACTGGAAGTTCAAAAAGATTTGTTGCAGTTGCATTCTGCCCTTCAGCAGGAGCCAGAAAATGGAAAACTAGATAATCATATACCTTTTGCCAGCTCATATTTGACTAAGGCATGTGTGAAGCTCAAGTGCAGTAGCTGGTTGGAAAGAGACTTCAGTTGCAGGTCCCAGAGTGATGTGAAGTGCCAAAAATGCTTGAGTCAGTTTTTTGTTTTTGAAAGTTTTTGATCTTTCGGACTGAAACAATTCTGATAGTGCTGCAAAGCATCCCGTAAAGAAATTGTGTTTGAAATCTGTGCTTTCTACAGTTCTTCCCTGCACTGAAGTTCTTAGTATGTAAGTGTTAGAATCCCAGTAGGAGTGGAGGTTTTTTTGTGGTTATCCTGTGGGTTTGGTTTTTTTGCTGCTACATTTTCAGAGCAAAGTTTTGAACTTGTCTGGGGCTTCATGTTGACTTTTCAAAATCACTAAGTTTCGTGCTTTTGACTTTTCTGGTTTTCTTTTTTGAGTAATTCTTTCTACGAGGGGAATTAGGAGAGCTTCGTGTATAAACAGTTGTAGAGGTGTAATAAATACCTTGGATGCTTTCTGATTGGCTCTAGTTAATGATTATAGCACTCTTTGCAGTTAGGCCATTTTTTCAGTGCTTAAAACTGCAGAAAGGCATAGGGAACTGAATGATGAACAGCTTGGTAAAATAAAGAAGGTTAATCTATTTTTTAAAAGTACAAGATCTTTTGTTTTTATTTTGTTCCTAACATAGGAGCTGACATGTCGAGAAGAACTTCTGACCCTCCTCCTGTCCCTTCTGCCACTGGTGTGGAAAATCCCTGTCCAGGAAGAAAAAGCAATAGGTATGTTTTATCACTTACAGTGTTAAGCACATAAAAGAAGTGATTTGTGTTTTACTACAGAGCCTAGGACCCTGTGCTAAAGAGTTGCTCATTGTAGTACAAATCCTCTAACACTGAATGAAGATGTGGATTCTGCAGAGAATTTTTAAATTTTAAAAATGCCAATGTCCTGTCAGCATACAAACAAGATCAAAATTGTACAGAGAAGGTAAAGGCTTTCGGACAGTGTGAAAGGCAATGCTAGTGCTGCTGTGTGAAAACTGAACAAGGAAATGGCAGTAATCATAGTCAGATTTTTTTGTTTTGTTTTGGGCTCTTACATTTGTCTGATACATTCCTTTCCCTCCCAGAGGGTAAAACAAAGAGAATGAAATAAATGAAATGACCTGAGAGAGTTTCTAAGGATTCATACCCAAAGCTCTTCCAGGGTTTTTTTGGCTATTTGAAACTCCTCCAAACTGAAGGTTTTTGTTAATGTTTGTAGACTTGGAGTCTTTAAAGGGCCAGTTTCATAGAGCTTTCATATAATGCGTTTTCCTGCTTGCTTAGTTGCATCTTTCTTTCATGCTCCTGTAAGCATGATGGAATTAAAGAAGTGTTTTGGTTATTCTGTGACAGCTTAGTGGCTTTTCCAGGGTTAGGTTAAAAGGCTGTTGTGTAAATATGTTTTAAGATGTTGTGGTTTATACATTACATAATGCAGAGCTTTTACTTCTACAAATTACCCTCTCTTAGTGCTGATGTAGTAAGCATGATGTATCCAGTTGTGCACTAAGTAGTGGGTTTTTTCTTGGACTGAAGTAAGTTCCTCTGTATTAGGCAGCTTTTTTTCTTTCTGTGCAGGTAATATCCTTTGGTAAAGTGTTCCTGGTTAATTTCCTGCCTTTAAAGCAGATGATGTTTCTTCCCTAAGTATCACAACTATGACTTGTGAAACAGCCTGGCACAGTCATGCTTGTACATGGAAGCATCTTTTCTTTCAGCTTCATTAATGTTTATAGCTACTGTGTGGGCTGCCAGGGTTTTATGGGGGTGGGGTCTATTGTTGTTAACTATGACACTTTTCTAAATACTGAACTTACTGGGTGAAGGATACTTGCAGTTTTATGGTAGCTATTTTACTGCCCAAAGCATCCAGTTACAATTCTGTCAGTACTTAAAAATAACAATGGACTTAATCCAAGAACATGCGGAGTTGTTTCTCTGCTTGCTTTTTTTGATCATTTGATCTGAGTTTACTGATAGACATGAACCATCAGGACTTTTTGTTTTATTCTTCAAAATGTTCTTGCCCATTGAATCAGATGTAAATTTTATATTTGCTATTGTATATTGCATACTTGAAAGCTGGGGATTTTGTCTTGGCTTTTGTAGGAATATTCAGGATCCTAAACATTATTCCTTTTTGTCTCCCTTTTGTCCCTGACTGTTTTAAAATCCCCTACTTTTATTTCTGCTGCTTGTATTTGGAACAATTAATGTTGAAGTAACTGATAATAAATAGAGAAATTTATTTTTTCTATTACCACTAGCAATGTCCTCATGCATTCTAAGAGGGCTGTGAGCTAACACACTGAGTTCCTATAGCAGCTGAGTTGCTAAAAGTAACAAAGGAGCATCAAGTTAAAAAGACATTTCTTTCTCCCTTTAGTTTGCTTACCAAAAAGTCCTGTCACCTATATTGTTGACATCATCTTTTGAGAATGGTTTTTTGAGAATTGTGCCAACAAAAAGTTTTAGGAAACCTTTTAGCACACTTTTGTCTAACCCTAAATAGAAAATGAAATAATTTGTATAAGCTTTAAAAATAGCCAGTATGGCCCCTAAACATGAGTTGTTGCTGCCCGTTTTATACTGAAAATTTCTAACATAGGTATATGCAAAACCATGACTTATTAAGATACAAATTAGCTGCATATTTTAAATCTGGAAGTATTTAACTATAAAATTAGGAAAAATGCTTTACATATTGTAATGTTTCTTTGTTATCTTTGTTTCAACAGAGTTTAATATACCCTTTACAGTAGACATATGCCTGACCAAAGAAAATAACACAAGTTCTGTGAAACCTACTCAGGAAAAACTAAACTTAGATGGAAACGTTCATTCATCCCTTCAGACTTCTGGAAAACTCAGCCTTCGATCCCGAAAGAGCGGCCGTCTGCGCAAAACCACCCATCGCTACTCTGTGCGAGATGCAAGGAGGTCCCAGCTGTCCACTTCAGATTCCGAAGGCAATTCTGATGAAAAGACTGCTGTAGTAACAAAGCACAGACGCTCCCAGCTACTGCAGCCCTTTTTAACATCTTCTGTTAGAGACAGCTACCCTGCAGGTAGAAGTGATTGCCGACCTGCCCAAGTGGTACCAGATTCTAATACTGATGCCCGTCATCTAGAAAGTTCCAGCAAAGTTATTGCAGCACATGAGATTTTGAATGAGCCAGCTGCAGGAACTTCTGGAAGCAACACGGATAACTCTCCTTTTGACTTATGTCATGTTTTACTGTCTCTCCTAGAGAAAGTGTGCAAATTTAATATTACTTTGAATCACAGCTCTGCACTTTCAGCGAGTGTCGTGCCCACATTGACAGAGTTTTTATCAGGATTTGGAGACTCCTGCAATGTAAGTGGTAACACAGAAAATGAAGTAGTTACTGCAGGGTGGACAGAAGAACCTGTGGCTCTGATCCAAAGGATGCTCTTTCGAACAGTGCTGCATCTTATGTCTTTAGACATTAGCAATACAGAAACAATGCCTGAAAATTTACGAAGAAATTTAACAGACTTACTTAAAGCAGCATTAAAAATCAGAATTTGCTTGGAAAAGCAACCTGGTCCTTTTGCTCCAGGATACAAGAAAACGCTACAGCAGCTGGTTCAGGATGACTATATATTTCCTAGATATCATCACAGAGCCTTGCTTCTACCTGAGGTTATAGAAGGGGTCTTGCAGATTTTGATCTGCTGCCTACAAAGTGCAGCCTCCAATCCGTTCTACTTTAGCCAAGCTATAGATCTGGTTCATGAGTTCATACAGCAGCAGGGATTTAAACTGTTTGAAGTAACAGTGCTTCAAATGGAATGGCTGTGTATGAAGAATGAGGGAGTACCTGGGGAAGCCTCAGAGCATCTGAAAGCCCTGATCAACAGCATCATGAAAATAATCAGCACTGTGAAAAAAGTGAAATCAGAGCAGCTCCATCAATCAATGTGTACCAGAAAGCGGCACAGACGATGTGAGTACTCTCACTTCATGAATCACCATAGAGATCTCTCTGGGCTCTCTGTATCTGCTTTTAAAAACCAAGCTTCCAAAAACCCTTTCGAAACTGTAGATGGAGAAGTTGATTATCCCGAGAGATGCTGTTGCATTGCCGTTTGTGCGCACCAGTGTTTGCACTTGTTGCAGCAAGTTTCTTTGAGCAGCACCTGTGCTGAGATTCTCTCAGGTGTACATAATGTAGGGATATGTTGTTGTATGGACCCAAAGTCTGTGATTGTCCCATTGCTCCATGCTTCCAAGTTGCCAATATTAAAGAATTTTCAACAGCACATACTTAACATTCTTAACAAATTTATATTGGACCAACTGGGTGGAGCAGAAGTCTCTCCAAAAATTATGCAGGCATCATGCAATATATGTACTGTTGACTGTGATCAGATTGCTCAGTTGGAAGATGCCTTGCAGGGCAACTCCAGTGATGCCAGTCCTGCATCTAGTTCCTCTTGCAGAGTTCAGGGGATTCTGCCTAGCACTGGATCTGAAGATATGTTGTGGAGATGGCATGCACTAGAGGCTTATGGGGACATTGTTTTTGATGAAGACAAATTGCGTGGCACCCAGATCGCCAGTCATATTTGCCACTTAATTCAAAAGGGAAATGTAGTAGTCCAATGGAAGCTGTATCACTGTATCTATAATCCCGTGCTTCAGAGAGGAGTTGAGCTAGCTTGCCATGCTCAACAGCAACTTGGACTAAGTACAGCTGATAAACACACGTGCAGTTATCACAGCCAGGATTTGCCTTTGGAAGTGCTTCAGGTTTATTTACAGATGCTCCCTGTGTTGCTGAAATCCAGGTTAGTTGATTTCCTGTGTATTATTGGAAAATGTGCTAATTAGGTACAGAGCTTTGTATATTTGTTACTGATCAGAATGCAAGTATAATTTAGGCTCTAGGCAGTGTTTGGCTATTGCAGGTGGCAAAAAGGTAAATGCTTGAGTAATAAGATACAAGCCTAGATTCATAAACCATAGGAAGTGAGGGCTCTCTACTCATGAGTTATGATCTTTAACGAACCAAACTGTGTAGCAACAAATAAAATATTTGTCCAGTGTGACATACTATCTTCCTCTTCATTCCTTGTTCTAAAATTAGTCAGGAATGTTAAACAGATTGATGTCACTTTTCTGTGGGAATTAGAGTACTTAGTTTTCTGATCTGTTTCCTTTTTCCTTCTAGAATGGTTACTATAGAAACCACCTTTCAAAAATAAGGCTTGATGTTTACTTTTCTTGAAATAACTGTTTTCTGACTTGTAAAACCCTGTTCATTTAAACATATTTTAAAAACAGAAACCAAAACAACCCCAAAACATAAAAAAACCACAAACATTCTTCTAAGACATAAAATAGATCCTTTCTATTTACTGTTAAAATTATTAAATAATTGTTTCATAAATATATGGAAGGTTTTTCAGAATATGAGTGTGTCCTTTTGTCCTGGAAGGATTCTGACTTTATTTCTTTTGGACTCCTGAAGTGAATTTAGTGGGGTTATTCAAGACAAAGAGTAGACTAGTACTTCAGTTTTTGTAAAGGAATTATCGAATACAATTTTAACTTCCATCCTAACCTAAACTGGATCAGAAGCTATTCATTTTTGAAAGTGTACTTAGTGGCAAAGAGGCAAGAGAAGTAAAGCTTAGATTAAGAAAAAGGTTTAAAATGTACCAATTTTTTTACTGTCTTAAAGGTGGGAATATACAAGTAAATGATTTATTTGATTCTAGAGTAACTTGGTTAGAGTAAAGGGTGATCCTGTGGAAAGCAGATGGGAGGTAAGGTGGATATCTACAAGCAAACCGTATACTCAAAAAATGGCAGATCCTTACCGCAAATTTTGTATGAACTTAATACGTGGAGAGATAGAAGAAGGGAAAAATAGACTTGGAAGCAAATTTATGGAAAGTTTTTTTGACATTGGATATGCTGGCATAACGATTGCATGAATCTTATGCTTGAAAGGTATTCCTGAATTTATCTGAGATTCATCATCCGTGCAACTAGTAGACATAGCTAGGAATATGTCTTCAAGTTTGAGAAGGAATCTCTGCTTTCTGATGAAATCACACAACAAAGAAATAAAGATACATACTAGCTTCAATTGCTAATAAAAATTGGGGGAAGGAAATAGCACTGAAGAGCAAATGTCATAAATAAAGTTAATTAACCATCTTTAGTGTTTTGAATATCATATATTTTTGTGGTCTGCATTTTAGAAGGAGGTATTTCTTACATTATATCTCAAAAAAAGTTGAATTTTCCACTAGCAGCTGGATGATGCTGACTTAGTATCCTAGAGTAGTACAGACAAGTTCCTCTTCTCTTTAATTTACAGTAATTTATAGCAATTGCTGACCTACATGGGTTTTTGGATGATTCGCAAGGTAACTTTCTTATGCTCTCTTGCAGGGTAATTAGAGATTTGTTCCTGAGTTGTAATGGAGTGAATCAAATGATTGAGTTAAATTACTTAGATACATTAAGAAGCCATTCTTTGAAGGTGTTAGAGACCTTGATACTCTGCCTTGATGATCAGCAGGAAGACCAAGCAACACCAGAACTGGAAGGCCTGAACAGTGAACAAAAGGAATCTATGTCTGACTTGCCTGCTTCTCTTTGTAGCCAGCATACTGTTTCAGAAGTTCCTCAAAGTCTGAGCAAGTTTTATGCTGGCTTGAAAGAGGCTTACCCTAAAAAGAAAAAGTTTGTGAGCCAAGACATTCATGTCAACACAATAAATCTGTTCCTCTGTGTTGCTTTTTTATGTGTAAGTAAAGAAGCAGATGGTGATCTGGATTCAGCTAATGAGTGTGAAGATACATCAGGATATGATAGTACAACTAGTGAGCCATTAGGCCACAAATTACCCTATCTGTCCCTGGAAAGCCTTACTTTGCCCTCTCTGGAACATATTCATAGGGCTGCAGATATTTGGTCCATGTGTCGTTGCATCTATTTGTATAGTTCAGTTTTCCAGAGACAGTTTCACAGACTTGGAGGCTTTGAAGCATGCCATAGATTACTAATCCTGATAATTCAGAAACTTGCAAAAAATAAGGAAAAGGAGCAAGAAAAGAGGGAGAGAGTATTGCATGAAAGCAGCAAAAGTTCTCAAGGGAGTCCTCGTACTGAGATGCTCAACAAGGATGACTCTGTTCAGCTGGCTAAAAGCAGAGAGGTGACGCAATTGAAGCTTGATAGTTCTGGCAGTCTTGCTGGTGCTGAGCAGCTGGTGCCTGACTCTGTCTCCTGTGACAGCCCTGTGAGTATGGAACACACTTCAGTTACTTCAGTTGCCAATCTTGAAGGAATAAGGACTTCTGTAGGAGAAGAGACTGAGTGGGCACTTCAAGGTATCAGACTTCTAGAAGCTCTGCTGACCATCTGCCTACACAGTGCAAGCACCATGCAGCAGAAGACAGAAGTGGAGATGTTCTGCCAGGTGCTGTGCAACTTTCCCTAGCTTCCTTTGCTCATATTTGTTTCATACAATATGATTTTAACAGTAATTTAGTCAAAAGTTCTAGGGAGGTAAAAACCTTATGCTGTTTTTATGGTTCCGTATTTTGTATAATACTGAAAGCATACAGCTAAACAATGAGCTTAGTAGTCAGAGTAGTGGTCTGCTTGAGTAGTACTCTTTTACTAAAAAGAGTATTCAGTGGAGAATGTGTGTGAAAGGGATGCTACAGGAAAGCTGTGTAGATAAGATGTCACCATTGTACATAGTGACTGACGTGGTTTTTTGAGGATGGTTCTGAACAGAGCATGGTGCTTGAGAAGGTACTACTGAAGGGCACCGATACTGAAAGGACACCTGAAGAAGTTATTCCTTAAACCTTAGAGGTGGACTAATTCAGTGTTCCACAAGAAGTTGTTAATTTATTTAAGACACCTTTACTTTTCTTTACTGTTTTAATTGCTGTCTTGAATTTTACTTGGCAATTTGTTGCAAAGCAGGAGGCATTAAGTAGAGGAAAGAACTGGACGCTGGAGTTCTGTCTCGAACACTCACTATTTTCATGATGTTGGACATGTCACCCTCTGTCTTGTTAACTTCTAGTAATGTTATGGTGTGGTTTGAATGCACAGCATACCTGAAACTGTTTCAAAAATGTTTATTTTTGAAACAGCACTTTCACCTGCAAATTTTACATAACAGCATTTTCCCAGACTTTTGCAGTGTGCAGATTCCAATTAAATCTGTCATGACATACAGGACAAATCTATCTGATTTCAAGAGACTGGGTGAAGTCTGGTGGCTTTAGATGAGAAATCAGATTAGCGTAGGTGGAAGGAGAAGCTCTTAAATGAAAGAAGCTAGGCTATTTCAGTTAGCTAGAAATAGTAACATGAATCAAAATGTTTTTGTCCCCCAAAACACAGAATACCTGTGTGGATGATATCTTACTTGAAGTAAGAGAGCAGCTTGCTCAGTCGCAAGTGATAGAAACTGACTTGGCAAAGCCTCTGTTCGATTCACTGCTTCGTGTTGCGTTGGGCACTTTTTCTGCTGACTTGGATCATCCTGAAGAAAAAAATGAAAAGGTATGAAACACCAGCTAAGCAGTCTAATTCTGAATAATGCGAGATTTTCTCAGGTTTGTTCTCTGTGTCTTTTTAAACTTGATAGGAAATATTTAAATGTGTTTGATTGTTGTGACAGCTGAAAATTAAATCTCAGCTTCTCACATTAAAGTCAAGTGCTGTTTATTGATATGGTCTCCACATTTACTGCTCAGAAATGAGTCATGCCCCAAAAAGTAGCAAGCTCAGTCAACCTGATGTTCTCTTTACTCTTTCATCTCACAACAGTGTGATGAACTCTTAAAGGAAGAGCTTCAAATGGGGATGTTGAGTGACCTTAGTGGTTGTAGACATCTTCACTTTTGAGTGAATGTCAAGATGCATGCTGATAGGGAAAGTGGTTTAGAAACACAGTTACTTTTAATGCTGCATACTAAAACTTTAATCAGGTAGTTAGTAAGAAAAATCCCTGTTTGCAGATTCAGGTTTTTTTACAAAAGAATGAAGTATTTTTAATGTGGCTCAAATTTCTTGGGAGTGTATGATTAATTTGTTTCTTTTCCCAATGGGCTTGGAGAAAATATCCAAATTGAATTTGGATGGTTCTAAATTACTTGCTTTTCTGATCCAAAAATTTTTTTTCTGACCAATAACAGTCTATTTGGTTATATTGTACAGACCCATTACACTGAGAAGGAGCCTGTGTCACAACCTGGAGAAATTTCTGAAGAAACTGAAGAATCACAATCCTGTAGTCTAAAACTTTTTGCTGAAGAGGAAGGATATGAAGCAGATAGTGAAAGTAACCCTGATGATAGTGAAACTAAGAATGAAGGTAAATGGGAACTTCCTCAATATACGAAGCCATCTTTATGATATAGCAAAGCTTGTTTGTCTTCTGAGATGTACCAAAACAGGGCAAACATCAGATACCTTTACCAGATGGAAATAATTAACTTTATTTACTTTCAGTAGGATGGAGTTACATATGAAGAGTTGATAAATATTCTTACAGAGTGTTACAGAGGTTGTTCTGTTTTGGTTTATGTGAATCTTGCTCTAAAATCATGTTGCTCAAATGAATATTGTGGTTTAGAAACTCCAGAGATATTTATCAGTAGTTTGTTTGAAAATCAATGCTCACATTTTTTTCTTTAGAATTATAACTATCTGTTGAAAATTAAATAGTCTAATTATATTATAGAATACCAGATTGAAAGGGACCCCAAGGATCATCTGGTCCAACCTTTTTTGATAAAAGCACAGTCTAGACAAGATAGCCTGGCACCCTGTCCATCTGTATCTAAAGTGCCCCATGTTGGAGAATCTACCACTTTCCTGGGAAGATTATTTCAATGACTGATTGTTCGCATTAAGGAAAACTTTCCTATTGCAGCTGTATGGAATTTCCCCAGAAGTAACACATACCTGTTACCCTTTGTTTGTCCATGTGACTCCTTGGAAAAAAGGAGTCTACCTTCTTTGTAAACACCTTTTAAATGGTGGTAAGATGTCCTCTAAGCTGCCTTTTCTCAGGGCTGAGCAAACCCAGTTCTCTCAAACCTTTCCTCCTGTCTTTTTTTGCATAGTGGGAACAAGGACTGAACACACTGTTTCCGGGTAAGGTCTGACAAGCGCTGAGCAGAGTGGGATAATCTTTTTCTCTCTGCTGGTGGTGTCCCTGTTGATGCAGTCCAGCATCCTGTTGGCTTTCTTTGCCACAGCAGCACACATTCCTACTGAGCTTGCTGTCCACTGGGACCCCAGGGCCCTTTCCACAGAGCTGCTCCCCAGCCAGGCAGATCCCAGCCTGTGCTGCGCTCCTGCCTTCTTTTTTCCCATGTGCAAGACATTACATTTGTCCTTGCTGAACTTCAAGGTTCTTGTTTGCCCACTCTTTCAGCCTATCCAGGTCTTCCTGCAGGGTGGCTCTGCTTTCCCAAGTGTCCACTTCCCCATTCAGTTTGGTGTCATTGGCAAACTCCATCAGGGTAGATTGATCCCATCACCCAAATCACTCATGAAGACATTAAACAGCGTTAGGCCCAGTATTAGTCCCTGGAGACCCCACCTGTGACAGTTGCTAGTGTGAAAAGGATTTACCACCACCCTTCGGCTGTAGCCCGGCAGGCAGTGCCCACCCACTGCACACACCCCCTGTCTCCACCCTAATGCACCAGTTTCTCCAGGAGGAGCATGTGAGAAACTCTGGAAAGCCTTGGAGAAATCCAGGTAGACAACATCCACTGCTCATTCCATGTCAACCCAGCAGGTTTCTTGCTTGTGGAAGGCGATCAGGTTTGTCAAGCACTATTTGGCTTTTCCCAATCACATGCTTCATTTGACTTGATAGCTCCCTTGTTGTACAACATATCTCTTTATTCTAAACAACTGATGTGCACGTATCTTGCTGTATGTGTTTGTGTAATTAATTTCAAACATGAATTTGCTCTAATTTTTTCCTTTGTGCTGAGCACATCTGGATGCTTATGTTCTGGTATGAGATCAGCATGAGCAGTAACGGCCTTTAATAGAACTGCATCAATCTGCTGCTATTTACCTCTGTGACTAGGGCTTTATGAATAGATTTATAATATTTTAAAAGCATTTCTGAATTAAAAAATTAATCTGGAATACTTCCACGATGCATTTGCATGTAACATATGTCTGTAGCAAATAATTTTAAGTAATATAATTTGAAGTTTCTCCAAAATGTAACGGAGGCTTACATGTTTGGTTTTTTTATTTTGATTGTCATTCAGATATACTATCATGTGCATTTTCTGAGTTAAATAACAAATTATTTCCTCCAGCCTTTTAATATGAAATTATTTAAACTTATCTCCTTTCTTGGCAGGCTCAAAGTTTTGTATAGAAGCTTGAGGCTCTGTTACAATGATTTTACCGTTGTGTTTCATGAACTGTGTATTTTGCCATAACTGTGTGTCCAATTCCCAGGAAATGAAGCGAGATAGTTTAAGAGCATGTAATGGGAGAAACTGCATCCTTGCCCTTCTGTGTTAGCAGGAAAATAGGAAAATCTGAAGCAGAATATAAAATTATGCTAACTTCTTAAAATTGCTTATAACCTAGTGACTATTTTTGGTTTCTACCTGTGAGGAGGTTGGAGGTATGACCTTGGATGCTCTGCTTAAATCATGCAAACTGTATTCAGCTGAGTCAGTTTCAGTAAGACACATGTGCTTTCTTTTTAGGAGCAGACACAAAGGCAGAACCAGGATGTACTGGTGCTTCAGGTTATTTTAATGGCCTAGCTGAAAACATCAGTCAAGGAGAATTAATGTATCCTGAAATCTGCATGTTAGAATTAAACTTGCTCTCAGCTGGTAATGCAAGTTTAGATGTGCTTACTCATGTATTCCAAAGCTGCCTGAATATCATCAACCAGAAGGACAGAAATGCCACTCTACTTATAGAACAGGTAAAAATCTTCTTAACAGAGGCAATAGTTTAGCAGTTGTGTATCTTTTCTTCAATTTTATAGTACCTAATAGAGTGATCTTGAATATTCTCACTTGTTACGGGATTTGATAAGATGTGAAACCGTGTAAATGACTGATATTGTCAAATGCATTGCATTTAAGTTACTAGGAACTAATTATTGAAAGATATTTGTCCTACAAAGCTTTTGAGTTTTGTAGGCATCTTTTTTTATCAAGACTGTTCAATCCCTAGAGATAGATAGATTTGATGGTTGTCAGGGCCTTGAAAAAAAGGGCAGATATCTGCTTGTATGCATGTGTATGTAAGCATTCTAAACTTTTATTTATTGAATATGTTTATTTTGTTCTAAATTTTCTTTCAGAAACTGTGAGTGAGGTACCTAAAAATATTCCATGCTTTTTTCTTCATAAGTTTATATTAGAAATTAGTTGTGCAAATGTTCATGTCCTCGTGATCCTTTGGAATTTCTGATAGTTAGCTTTTTTTTTTAATAGCTGAATTGAGTATCCCTTCTGCAAAAGATAATTGAATTTCAAAGTTTCTCTCTGCAACTGAACTGCACAGAACAGGAAAGAATGTTCGTTGCCAAATATAAAAAAAGTCCATAATTTCAAGTGATTGGAATTATGAAAATCAATAGTAGGCAGGAATTGATTGGAAGAATTTATTTCTTAGTTCATTGTTCTAGTGTATATTCTTTGGATACTCATTTTACCTATTCTTTTTAACAGGGAACTGTTAAACATCTTTTGGGAGGATTTCTGAATATACTGACAAAAACAGAATCTAGTTTTCATGGTGAGTTAAAGGTCCAAGGAACTTAAATACTGTTTTTGAGAATTAATTATATACACAGTCAAACTTTTTAGTTCACAGTGCAAATACAAAATTGACAGAGGAAATTCACTGGCATGTGTGAATTTATGCAGCTGCTTTTTTAACTTGTAAGAAACTTGCGTAACTTTAGTGTAAATACAGGGTTATTTCTAAGCTAGTGGAAATAAGTTAAACAAATACTGACAGATCTGAAAATGATACCTGAAACCATAAACACTAGTGTGACACTGTTAAACATTGCTTGGAAAAAATAGCAGCTGATGAATTCTCATTCTATCACAACCTAAGTCCTTATTTCCAATTTCTTTGTAACCCAGACCTTGATGATGCCTTGAGTTTTGTTTCTAACTGGAAAGCAGCTAGCTAATCCAAGAATGTGGAAGCAGATGAAATGCTTGCCATAAGGTAGCTTCACATAATGGGGGTGCTTCACAGCAGGAGATGCTGTACACCCATCGCAGGACTTGGATCTGTGGTGGCTTTGTGGGGAGAGCCCATGTAAGGCAGACACTAGGTTCTGAGACTTTCAGACTCCACTTTGCAAACTTGGGACCAAATTGGGCATAGCATTGATTCAATGAAAGTTTGAATGATAGTGTCAGGAAGCACTGTTGGATCTCTAGAATTCATCTTGTAATTGTTATTGCTTCCTTAATTTGAAATGTTTTTGAAAAACACTTTGAGTTCCAAGTTAATATTTCCTCCTAGTAGTATAGAATATGAATTTTAAAGCTTAAAAAAATTCATTTCAACAATATTATTGTCTCATTTTTAGCATGTCAGATGGTGCTGGTAGATCTGCTAGTTTCCTTGATGAGCTCACAGACCTGTTCAGAAGAGCTAACTCTTCTTCTGAGGATATTTTTGGAGAAGACACCTTGTACGGTATGTATGGAGTAGCACATAGCAAAATTCAGAGGTTTAGTGGCAAAAATGAAGCAAAAAAAATCCTTTTGTGTCCAAGAATTTTGGGAAACAAGGAGATGAATAGCAACGTTCAAACTGATCAGATCAAATAAAATTTGGTTGTAGAAATAGTTTATTCTCAAAACTTGAAAAGGAAAGAGGAGATAAGAAGAGAACGTTTTGTTGGTCCTGGGAACTCTCTTCCGCACAAGAAACCAAGAATCCTCTCGAAGAGACTGATGTTGTGATTAAGGATGACAAAACAATAATACTGTAAAATTTGAAGCAGTTCCTTTTAAGTTATGAAGCATCTCACTATGTCAAGAATGCTTTAGTAGCCGGAATTGCTTTCAAAAATGTCCTAAGCTGTGTAATTTATGTAATGCCGGAATCTACTGCATGTGTGGGATATACTGCTGAAATAACTCTGCTGGTTTGTGTGAGAGTCTGTAGAAAAATATAAGTGGAAGAAAATAAAAAAAAATACTGTATAGTGTGAAATAGTACCAAACCCAACAGAGTCACAAGTCAATGTTTCAATTCTAGCTTGTAATTATTGGCCAAATAAAAAGAGAAATATTTTGGCATAAGGGCTCTGCTGGCTTTGTTACTGATTATGTAATAACAAAGTGATGGCCTGTGAATGCATTCTTAAGTGGCCTCAAAACATAGGGTAAGAGGTACAGTCTTTTTTTGCACATAACAGAAGTGAGATAAGATTGTGCAATGACCACCTGCTGCATTTCAGCTGATTCCTAGGCATGGTAACTTGAAATCTGATCTGCCCAGACGAACTCCCCAAAGCTTTGTTGAGCCACATCCTGTTGAAGTTGCTACTGATGCTTTGTCAATATGTGTGAGTTTAGACATACAAGTCCACCTCTCTTGGAAAAACATGAATCCAGGTTTAAATGAGGAGTAGGTTTCTATTTAGTTGCATGATACTTGACTACATGGTGTAAACAGTTTTTTTTTTCTTGTTTGTTTGCTTTATTTCTTCTAGGAGATACTACTCAAGGGTGTATTGAAGATTGTAGACACTAATATTCATATGAATCCATTACAATACCTTGCCTTCCCTTTGCTGAATGGTGCAAATTTGAGTAGCACTTCCTCACAAAAATGCACTGGTACTTCCAACAGTAAAACTGCTGGACTACTAAAAAGAGGAAAATTGTCACAGAGTAAGAAAGAGGCAGATGGTGAAAACTTGAGTCACCAGCTACTTTCTTCTTGGCATGTAGCCCCAATTCACTTGCCTTTAGTTGGACAAAACTGTTGGCCACACATGTCCGATGGCTTCAGTGTCTCGCTGTGGTTTTGTCTGAAGTATGCTCGTGAAACAGAAAATTCAATGGAAAAGGGGAAAAAAGTCAAGAGAAGAAGCAGACTCATAGCTGTAAGAGAGAACAGTTTTGACAGCACAGGTGAGGATGTACTACTTTTCCTGTTTAGGTAGCACTGAAGAATTCTGGTTACAAATATTACTAACCTATGTACTGTATACAAAAGTTTGAAATTTTATTATTGATGTTAAACAGCAGTGGTAGTTGTTCTGGTTTTTCTATGACTACTGTGCCATATACTTCCAGATGCAACATTTCCAACCCTAGTCCTTAAATTAGATTGTCTGCTTCCTTAGAAATGTACTATTCTCACTGAATTCATAACTTCAGTAACATTTTTTATGCTGCTTCATGTTATCATGAGAATAGTAAATGCTGCAGCTGTGGTCAGACTGCTCAAGTTTATTTGATTTCATGTATTGAAGATCAAGTCTCAGGCTGCCTCAGTAGAAATCCTCTTAATTTTCCTTGTGTGTACACCATTGTAAATGCCAATAGCTGTACAATAATTTTCTCTTTATACTTTTGTAGATACTCACCTGCTCCCAAACTGTTCTGAGCAGAATCTTTTGGATTATAATTTGTAGGGGGAAAAACACTTTATTTAAAATGTCTCCCATTCACAACACTTAGATTATCTTTACTTTTTTTTCCTTTTTGTATTTAAGTAGAAGAAGGCAAAGTCCAGCCCTGAACCTTGGAAC
>VYZT01000063.1:4799-29126 GCA_013400735.1 Pomatostomus ruficeps
GATTTTTTAAAAAATATAGAACCCATTATTAGCAGAATTTGAGATATAATTACACTAATTTTTATTTCCCTGAAACTCACTTTTGTCCATGGTTGCCTATTTCATTACATTGAACTGGGTCAACTTATATTAAACTGGAAGAAACTTTAATTTTAGGTCACTTTAGGACTTTGACTGTGGAAACAAATTTGAGTCTTAGAACATATGAGAAACTAATGCCTGGACATAAACCAACTTTATCAGTGTAAGTGCACATGAAATTACCTCATCCTGTATGAAAGTTTAGCGTCAGTTCTAAACTTTCTTTAACCTTCTCTTAATGCTGCTTTTTAAAGAACTGTCTTCCTCTTCTTATCATTTATGGCTAGCACTTGTGCTGCTCAACTGCTTCTTTCCTTCTGACACTGGTCTCCTTTCTGAAATCCTGGAGTTTTTTCCACTCAGCTTTCTAAGCATTTTATAAAAGCTCTTCCCAGCTTGCTTTCAGTGCAAAAACCAGGACTTAGTGAACTGAAGTTCTTGGCAATATGGGAACAGACTGAAAATTGCTTTAAATTGGCCAGGAAAGAGAGCTTCAGAGGTGCCCCATCTCTAAGATAGTTTAAACAAGCATCACATAATTAAACAGAATAAACCCTCTGAAAGTTTCTGTTTGCTATTATTTTCTTCAAAATTCTAATAGCTCATGGCTTGTAATAATAGAAATCACTCTAAATTCCAACAGCAGACTGTGGGAATTGGTCACATACAGGCTTCAAGGCACCTCATTAACTAGTGTTACAGCAGCTCTGCCATCATTTATTTTAAACTCACCCTTCCCTGGACAGAGTCTATGGGTATTCAGAAAAAAATGTTAATTAATGAGTCAGGAAAGTCAAAGAAATCACTGTTGGTACTGAGGATTCCTCCTTGTTTCTTGGAATAGTCATTTTGCTTCTTGCTGGCATTTATGATTCAAACAGTGTACTAAGAAAGAGGTAGGAGAGAATGGGAATTAAGGTGAATTTTCATAAACATACATTAGAGGCAGAAGTTTCGCTGGTCCCTTGAAGTTGTGTGACCTATTTTTATCTCCAGATTGCAGTTCTATTTGTTTTCCTTTTTGTCTTAAGACAATTTAGCTTTAAAATGGGTTGTATCAACAGCCTCATTAGGAAGGTGTCGGCTGAGAGAACGAGGCTACGAGATGTGTATGATCTCTAAAGATTGTAACAGAAAATGAAAAGAAGTGTTTTAAAACAAATGTTGGTGGTTTTTTTGGTTTCCTGTTGGTTTGTGTGTTTGTTTTTTTTAACAGAAGAGGTTATTGTTATAGTGAGGCTTTTGACAATAGGTAGTTTTCAATGGCCTCTCCCTGCCCTTGTACTTAGTTTACTGCCAACTTCAGGTTTTTTCAAAATGCGAAGAATGGCATGGTCTCTGCACTGGGACAGCCTTTTAACCTTAACAATACAAGTATTGTCTAAAGCAAGAGACTGAAATCAGTCACCAAGCAGGCTGTGCTCTGCAGTGGCTTGTGTGTCTGATGCTGTTAACTCAGTGAAGAGAAAGGAGATGCTCAGCTGCTCTGCTGTCATTTTGTCTAATGAATTTGATGCAACATTTGATTCTTGGAAAATACAGTGTTGAGAGGAGGCAGCCAAGTCTGCAGGTCTTGGTGACTTCATTACCCCTTGCCCTCTCAAGGGAGGGCCACCTTTCCAAGAGAGTGTCACAGCCCACAGAGGNGGTGCCAACTCAGACTGTTTAAAGGAACTGCAGATGGGTAGCCTGGCAAAGAACAGTGTTTGAATCTCAACATGGCAAGCCTGTCTTAAAAATTTAAATTCTTCAGATTTAATCCTGATTTATTTGCTTAGTTGTTTTGGGTTTTTTTAATAAGGAATGACAGATTTGGCACCCTGGCTCTTTTCCCTACTCTGAGAGGTGGCGCTTATTCTGTCATTTTTAAAGTGTGAAGGGACTTGCCCTCTGTCTACAAGGTGTAAAGCAAGCCAGAAAAATAGAATTGCTCCTCCTCATTACCAGTTTGTCCCCGGTGTGGGGGTTTTGTCTTTGTTCACCAGGCAGCAGAGATGCTTCACTAACAAAGGTATGTGTGTATTTCAAAGCAGAATTGTAAACAAGTTCCTTGTGCTTAGTGAGGCAACCTGTTTTGGAGGGAATTTAGAGACATATCCATTACTTGAAAAAAAAGAAAAGGAGAAAATAATCTGTATCTGAAAGGTTTCATTCCTGATGTCTGGACAGCTGACTAATGATCACAAAAATTGGCTGTATTCTATTTCTTGTTTCAGCTCTAAAAGCTGTGGTATAGAGAAATACATGAAGAAGCTCTCACTTATTCCAGATGGACAGACTTATCTATGGCTGGATTTCTGCTTTTGATACACTCCACTTCTCATAGTGCTGCGTGTTCATGGAACAGTAGAAGTTGGTATGGCTTTGTGCATGCTGCAGATCTAGATAGAGAAATCTATATATGGTGGGCTTGTCTGCTCTTCCATTTGTTCCTGACCAATGTAGTCTCTTCCTGCTGCTCTGCAAGCACTTCTTGTGTAGGGAAAGGGTGGAAAAATCCACTGCAACAACAAGGAATGATTGCTTAGAAATTGCACACAAAGGGTTCTGTGATCATTTCAAACCTGAATCAGTTTTTGTGCCTGTTCACCAAAGTAGGATGGGAGAGGCACTGAAGGAGGGTGTTTCTCACAGGCAGACAGGGTGAGTTCATGGGCAGGTGGTGTTACTGGGACAGAGCAGCCAAGTGGGATATTTCCCATTCCATAATTGTCAATTAGCAGTATCCCAGAAAGACTGGGACTGTATGTGGAGGCATAATGAATTACAATCAGCAGGATAGGTGTGTGTGTGATCATGATCAAGAACTTTCCACTGACCACCAGAAATGTCTGTTCTCCAGGAAAAAAAAAGAAGACTTGTTATAGGCAAGTTGTGTTGAGTGTCTAAAGCAAAGCACAAGAAATAAGTTTCCATAATTGTCTAGTCCAGCAAATAAACTTACCTTTAAGCATTTGAATTGTACCTGCTATTATTTAGATACGGTTTAGGATTTTTAAGTAACCTCCTAGTAGCCATTCTATTCTCTCCATGTTTCTCCACTGAATACCAACCATATTTGATATAAAACTGGTAACGCATACTGTATGTTAATATGGACTGTGAGTTCTGCACTACAGAATATGGGCATAATTGATTCCCACCCTGAACTGGAGCTATTAATTACTTAAAACAATAAAGCCATAATAACATTCTCTGTGTGTATATATAATTTGGAGGGGGGGGGAGGGGAGGAAGAAAGGAAGAAGAGAGATAAAGGTACGGTTATTGCCTTGACATTTTGGTAATGAGATTTTATGCTGAGCTGGAGTTCAGGAAAAACACAGCAAGGGAAACTAATAGAAAATAGTAAGGAAAAGAGCAAAGGTTGGAAGGTACAAGGGGCATCTTTGAGGTGCCACACAATTGTGCTCATCTCCTCTGTTGAGCTTCCCCTGCTTGCCTGTCTGTTTCTAACATCAGCACTGAGGTGGAGGGAGAGCATCGCTGCAGTGATTAAAGGCATCTAGCAGTCAGTAATCCTCTCCATAAATATAGAAATACGTCTCACTGTGGACTGGTTAACAATATTGTTGTTTATTAACAAATATTGCAGGGGAGTAGATATTAAAGTGGAAGTTGGTCCTCCTTTTCAGTTGGTCAGTGTCACAGATGTCTCATATCTTGCTTTCTTATCAGTTGTTGCTTTGTTTCCTCTTTCTGTGTCTTCGTATTTGATATTGTTTAGGCTAGCTGAGGGGGCAAGGGACTTGATCATTTGCGAGTGTGCTGACCATACCTCTAATGTTTTCCAATTGCTTTGTTACTGTAAGTTTGGAGGTTTTGTATACATGTAAATGTGCACAATTGCACATATTCTTCTCTGTGGTTGAGGAACTATCTGAGCATGTATATCATACTATTTCATTTCTCATTTTCAAGGTAGTTTCATTTAAGATGTCCTTGGAAAGCTCACATTGTTAAAGGTGTTATGGAACTTTCATTTTGGATGTATATAATTTGACATGAAACTGCAGAAGTGGTTGGAGAAAATAAGAGCTGAAGCAAGAGGGGCATGTGCTTATAAAAGAACAAGTAGGCCAAGGCAAAAGTCATTACATGTAATTAATAAAGTTTTGTTTCAGGCTTTGGGCCAAGAGAGGCGTCTGTCTTTGCTGTCATCTCTTCTTGATTTAAAATGTCAGAATGGTTAAAGGAAACTCCACCAATAATATATTCCTATATGCAGATTTACCAAGTGCCATGAGAATTCAGTGTAACTACAGAGTGTAGGGCAGGTGTAGTATTATATACGGACTATAGGAGTCTGTGTCCAACTCATTTTGACTTATGGTCCCAGCCAGACTCCTGAATGGGAGGATATATGGATGTATGTGAGATTTTTGCTTTTTATGCAAATAAATAGTTCTTCATTTAATTCTTTTTTTATTCTTCTGACTTTTCTCCATTTCTGCTGCAAGAACACAGACATACTGATTAGCATAAAATTCATCTACATAGACATTTATGCAGAGCTACTTTTTCTCTCCTATAGATGAAGAGTTTTCTTCAAAAGCATACAGCTATAAAATTGAGATTAAATAGTTATGATGTATCCTGGGAAAAGGTCATTTTCTCTGTATTACCTAGAAACATAATACTTTGGTTTGTAAAACAAAACACTTCTTCAAACATAGTTTTTCAGGACCTTTGTACACACTGCCTATGAGCAGGTTCTGACAACGTATTCGCATGCTTTTATCAGCAAACATAATTATGATTAAAGTGTTCATTAATATTTAGTTGAGCTATCTTAGCTACTTCTCTGGAGCTGGATATTTTTGCTGGCTTTTTTTTTTTTCATGAATAATGAACACTACAGAATTTAAAGGGAGTTTTTGAAAAGTGTTATAATGAAACATTTTATTAGGAGAACTGTAGATTGTCTGTTTATTGGAGTTATTAGTGTTATATAAAAGTAGCAACTGAGAAGGAAGTAAATAAAAAAAAACTATTACCCAAAAAGTTAATTGTTTCCTCACCAGGACTACGTATAGTGGCATAGTCTTGGTTACATTTATGTCTGTAGTTCATTTTGTATTTGAAATGTAAAATTTCCACAGTAAGTTATTAGCAGCTGAGTTTTAGATCTGGTTGTAAAATTTCATGCTTTGTATAAATTAAGAGGAAAAACTGTTTTAATAATGGGAGTGAAATGAGGTTAGCCACTGTGGCTGATGTGCTAATATGCTGGTAAAAAAAAAAGGAGAGGAATTAATTTGTCACTATGATCAACTGTTAATTTGAAAGCAAGACAGATTATACCAGTTCCATAATTAACTGTAAATGCTTCACCCCAAGGACTTTGCTTAGCACAGGAACTGATTGAACAGGAAAGATGGAATAACTTCAAGTGAATCAGGTCTTGAGGCATCCTGTGCCCAAACCTCTGTTCCCCTAGCGCCTCCCAAGCCATGTTCCATTGGTAATTAACATCCTCAGAAGGAGAAGGTGTAATCTTGATTTATTTAGTAAGGTTTGAACTGGTGAGTTGGTGCTGCTCCGGGCTCTGAGGTGTGACTTCCCACAACCCATGAGTCACAGAGTTTGCTTATTGAATTCAAAGTTCACATCCACCTTTGACCACTATCGAGAAGTGGTGTTCAGGGAATATCATATTCCATTTGGGGTCTTCAGGCTAATTGTGGTCCCAGTAAGAAGGCTGTCTTTTTCAGTGTAGCACTTACATGTCATCTGATTTATAAATTTTCATGATTTTCACAATTTTTTATGAGGAAGTGGGGAGGGGTGATGTCGTACCACCATTTGTCTCAGTGCATTGGACCACAGGAATTTGGTGCTTTCAATATGAAACTGGATAATCTGTGAAAAAGCACAAACCTAATAAAATGAGACGGGGTCACGTGGGGGTGTGTATGCCTGGGACTGGTTTTTATTTATTTAATTAAAAGAAGCTCAGTAGAGTCTCACTTTCCATTGTCAGTATTTGTTAACAGCTTTACCTGCCTTAATTACAGAGCTAGAGACACTTAAAGCTTTAAGTTAATTGATTGTAGTCCCCTCTGTCCTTAGTCATTTGCATTAATACTCATCTGTGAAGAAAAGACACAATAACACAAGGAAGGTGAGTTTCTCAGATAGGGAAAATTTCACTGTCACCAAAGCAAGGGTACACAAGAGGCCTTCACACTGAAACTATATTTTATAAGATTACTTGGAAAAGTGCTTTTAAGTATCTCTACATCATTATTTCAGAGCCACTGTCGCTTCATTCCCATGAGCAAGTTGTGCTTCTGACCTAATAAATCCCTAAAATCATCCTGTTATTCTGGAAATGAAGTGAGAGCACTGGCAAATAACAGCAATTGGCTGAAAACATCTTCCACTCCATGAAGCAGGGTCAGAGGTCCTGAGACTGTAGATAAAAGTTTGTTTCTACCTTTAGGATTGAGGAAGCAAATAGAGCTTTAAGGGAAATATTTTCTTGCATCTAGTTTCGAAAATATTAAATAAAAAAATTAAAAATTGAAATCTTAACTCATTTTAGCAACACATATAAAAAGCTAGGTGTCAAAGACCAATAAGTATAAATTGGCAAAGGGTTCCTAACTTTGCTCTTTTATGGGGGAACAGAAGCTCAGATAGGAAAACATTGCACCTATTTTACAGCATAGTACTGTGGTAATGATTAAATGAACATTGCACAGCAGTTTTCTGGATTATTTAAGGACAAAAGCTAAATCAGTTTATATTGGCTTCATTATCTAACTAGCCAACATAAATCCTTCTCTTCTAAGTTTTGGACACTGACATAAATAATACACATAATATAAAGTCCTTTCACTAGGATTTTCTGTGCTGCCATGGAAACAACATAATTTTTTTTTTTTTTTAGTGTAAGTAAAAGTTTTGAAAAATCATCTTTATAAGGGATGTAATTTGGGACCAAATTTAATATAGACATGTATCCTTTTTCTACTGTATTTATATCATCATTTTGAGCAAAGATGAAGGCAGAGGGTTGAAAAAGAGGGTGCAGACTTAAAAGATTTGTGTTCCCTTAGTGAGACTGAAAAACAATGCACAATAATCCAAGTAGGTGTAAACTGCAAATTCTTCTTCTCTCTCTCAGGTTTTTTGTTGTCTGAGTATCAGTGGTCTGCAATTCAATATCCACAGAATTTTCCTGTCATTTCCTTCCCTTTAGGAGGATGTCCTTTTTGCTTCATTTTATAGGTCACATTTCTATAAGCAGATAGATTTTTTTGATGTATTATTTCATATCCGTAGTTAGTGGCACTTGCTACAGATACTGAATAATGGTATTTCAATAGCGCTTATACAGAACAGCTCTTGGCTTTATTAGTGTGTATTTAATCCAGAGGCAGAGTGGTGACTCTGGGGTCATTTTCCTCCTTGTCCCTTTTCTTACAGCTTTCTTCAGGTTTCCTGTCTGTTTATACAGCAGAGTTGGCAAAATGAGAGCTAATTAATGTGCTTGAGATTATAAAGGAAGCTTTTCAGATTAAAGTAAAGAAAAATGTGTTACAATTGCATCAATATTGGTGACTTTATTATATGACTTAGTGCTTTTGTAGGTGCATTCTAACAGCACTTGCTTTAATGTGAACAGGCCTCAGACAGTGTTCAGTCAGCATTAATAAGGTTTGAATGCTGCTTAAGTGCTCACGTGCTCCCACCAGCTCAGCTGCACCAGTGTTGGACTGAATCTAGGACCAGAAGTCCATTGAGGACAAAACTGCATTAAAAATTATTTTTAAAATTCCCTGTCACTTTATATTCCGTGTAACTGTTGTGACACCTTTCATAATTGTCCCTTTCAATATTACCTGCTCCTGGAAAGGAAGGTGGAGTCATACAGCCTCCTTTCTCTTACCTATTTATGGTGTTGACATCTTCCTGTGTTTTCCACTTCTCCCTGGGACCAGAGGAAGAGCATTAAAAAATGTGATCACAATATTTTCACTTGTAGATACTTCAGCTTCCAGGTCGGATTTGCCTTTTCGGTGCCTTCACCTGCCTGAATACGTATGCAGTTGCCAAAAAACTAGAAGGATACATCCACAGGTTGAACAAAGCTGAGACTTCCAAAGGACACTTTTTTTTTCAACTAAGTGATGCCAAAAGCATTTGTACTTTAAATGCCCTTTGAAGAAGTGAAACACAGCTGTGGGGGGCCTTGGTGTGTGTATGAGGGAATACTACAAATAGAACATAATGAAAAGCCTGCTTCCTCCAAAAAGAGGTTTTGTGCTTAGAACATGAAACATTCCAAGATAACAACACTTACTTTAATTTCATCAGGTGAAGGACTATGAGTTCTCTTTCTTTTCCATGTATCCCTTTTCACATTGAACCAAAGCAGTAGTTCTTGCCATGACACCTCTAATCCTAGCTATCCTCAGATCAAACTTGGTTTTGGGGTTGGGAGATACAGTACTGTGTATTTAATTCCAGCTTTTTTTGTTGCATTTGTTCTCAAAGTAACGGCAAAATTATAGAAATTTCTTTAAAATGTCCAAGTATAGTCATAAAAACAGTGATAACTTCTTGTAAGGGAAGGCACCCCATTTGTTTCAGTTATTGCTCAGTCTTGTGCCAGGATGCCATTGTGCAGACAGACATCATACAAGTGCAGAACTATAGTGATAAAAATGTCTTTTATTGCCATAAATGTAAAAAAAAAAAGCTATCTATTAGCTATTGTAACATACATCCAGGAAGATTCATATTTTGACAGAAACATGGTATTGCTCTGCTTTTATCTTCTTTTGCCCAGGGGAGAGTGAAATAGATACACATTAAGCAATTTTGATGTCCTCTCTTCCATTTTGGAGACATGTTATCGTGTGCAGAGGGTCATGGATCAAAGTTAGAATCTTCTTCAGTAGAATGAGTTTTCTATGATGTTTACGAAGAAAATATTCTCCTTTGCAGGATCCTGTAAAATGCCTGGTATGGGAAATAAATTTCAGGGCTGGATTATAACTCATGTAGGGGACATTTTCACATGTACAGAGATAGATCCCTGATCTCTCAGGAAAAGCTGACAGTGTATAGGATAAGACATAGTAGATGAAACAAACAGGAATAAATTTGTGGTGCATGCATAAATGTATGCACAAACTGTGGGTTGTAGGACAAGAAGAAAATAAGCTCATTTTGTTTCGTTTTCAGATAGCTGTATTTTGTAGACTATGTTGCAAGCATCAGACACAGTGTAGTAATGAAGGTTTTTAATATGTTTGCAGGATGCCAGTGCAGAAAATGATCTGAATATGAATTTCTCATGATTCCTTAGAGCTCTTGTCTCTTACACTGAGCTTTAATTCATATCTGTCTCTCATTAACATTAATACAAAACTACAGAAGTCCCTTCTTTTCCCTTCTCTGAGTTTCTGGTTGACTGCAGATGAGATTTTACTTGGGATTTTTTATCTTTTTTCACATTTTTAAAATAATTCTCTTGACTCCTCTAGACAAAATTCTTAGTGTACACATAAGAAGAAGTGCCATGAAAAGATGTGATACAAAGGCACTGCCTCTCCAAGTGGCAAGAAGTGGGATAAAATGCACCACAATGTCCCTGCCTACTCTTGCTGTGACAGCCAGAGAGATGGCCTCTTACTCGGGAAGGAGTGAGCAACCGGGAAGGATGGAAAAACCCAGGATGGGAATACCCAGGAAAAGCAGTTAAACATCCAGCAAGGGCTCTGCTGGTGCAGTTCTGCTGTGGCTCCGAAATGTTTTTTCCTCATGCTGATGGTGCTTTGGGGATGGAGATCAAAGGAGGCGTTGGCAGAGGAGAAAACATGGTGACCCCAGGCAGAGATCAGGAGCTGAGGAGGACATAAGTGCCCGTCCCCAGAGCAGGCAGTGCCATATAGGAAGCACAGAGGGAGTGCAGCGTGGCCCTAAAAGCAGCTGTGGAAACGCAGTCAGGTGCAGGTATTCAGCAGTGCCTAAGCAGTTGTGTTCAATTGCATGGCACGGTGCAGTGATCACGTTCCCTTGTTGCTCACAGGCGTGAGGTCCCTGGCTGGGTATGTGGGACAGGATTTACCCATTCCTGTCCCTGACTTAGCTTTGGAAATGGCTCAGGAAATCACCTGACTTCAGATGGGCCATAATTATGTTCACACATTCAGAATTTTGCTTAGGTTTTCATGGCAGATGTGTATTTCTCCTCTCTGCTGCATAATAGAGCAAAAAATTGCCTTCCTTTATTGCTACAACCCTTTTTATTTTCACCATTCTTCCTTTTTATTTACTTTTATTCTTCTGTCTGGATAAGCTTTGTACTTTGTATATGTGGGGGCCCACGGAGGACTTCTGATGTACTTGCTTCCAGCTGAAAAGACAGCCTTACAGCCAACTTGTTTTTCCTATCAATCTGTCTAGATAGAATAGTGCTCTATCTTGTTGATCATTCTTGTGTAAAGATCATGTATCACTTCAAGGATCGTCTGGATATTGGTTCTGTCAGTTTGCTTCTATCACCGTCGAAAAGCTAAGACCATGTGCCCATAATATTAATAGTCGGAATAGGAGAGATCCATCACTGTTCTGGTTCAGGTTAGTCAAAAAGATGATTGAAAGAATGCTACAAAAATGCAGTGCTTAAAGGTAAAAAGCTGTCTGACGGTACCTGTGGGAAAAAGAAATGTGTTGCTAGAAAAGTTATGACACTCTGTAATGTGTCTTTCATAATTTACATCGAGGTACCTGTGCCAGTAATCTCTTACACATATGACTTATTTTCCTCACATGAGTTATTTCATCAGCTGAGTAATCACATCGACTTTAGAGCAATTGTTACCACAAGTATGAGTCAAGTTACTGCTGTTTATCTATCTAAACTTAAAAACAACAACAAAAAAAAGGCAATTACAATTATGGGTTTGGCTTATTTTCCATTAAAAAAATAAAGTTGTAATATGGGCTTAGATAGGATGGTCTTTGATACTTCTTTTTACAGAAGTTAAAAAGGCCTTCATTTTTCTATATAGCTCATTTTGCTAAGGCTAGAGTTGCTTTAACAAACTTAAAATGCAGAACTAATTGTATTTTTAACAAAGTGCATTCTGTTTTTCCTTTTCTGGAATGTGCAAATCCTCTTAAAGTTCTTCCACTCTTTTTCACTTTTCTCCATCAGAGCTTTCCAATTTATGTTTAAGAGATGATAGCAAGGATCTACTTTAAGCCTCTTTGTTCAGTAAGCCAAAAGAAATGGGCAAATCTTCCACAAAGAAAATTTGAGAAACAACTCTTAGCAACTTAATCCCTATAAATTCTTAAAGAACTCCACAGAATGGCTCAAATGATGCTGTGTGTGTTAAATGCTGCTAGTTTTCTGGTTTTTTATGATTGCAACGTTTGCCTCTCCTGCAATTCCTCTGTGGTTTATTTCTGATAACAAACCAGAAGTGGTTTAGATTAACCATACTTGATGGCTAGAAAGTTTTATCTTTTTGTGTAATTGAACACATATTGGCTTCTTGTGCTATTCTTTCTGTGATAAAGTTCTTTTCAATCTGTTAGGATCTGTCCCATTTTAGAGCTGATCTGATGTCCCAGCTGCAGCAGCATTTCAGGTGTGCTTGAGCCTGTAATTTTGGCATATTTGTATCTCCAACATCTGCAGGATAGATGCTGCTTGCACTCTCTGGATCCAGATGCAATTACTGTGTGGAACCAGCTTTTACACCAGCATCAAATAATGATGAAAAACATACAGATTTTCTTGCTTTATAGAGCCGGAATATAATTTAACCTGTGTCAGTTTCTGCTGAGTTGTCATATTTCTGTTAGCTTAACCATTAGCAGCTAGAGAAATGTGGTACTAGAGAGTGCTGCAATGCCGCAGGCAGAGGCACCGGGCATCCGCCCGCGGTTTCAGGGGCTGCCGGGCTGCTTGGGGGGTGCAGGACGGCTAGCAAAGGTCCAGCAAGGTTTCACCTAACCCACTGATGTTGTGGGCGCGCCGAAGAAGGAGAGACGAGCGGAGGGGCTCCTCGGATGGTTTATTTGGGCACCTGGGTTTTGCCAGGGAAGCACTGGCACGGGGAGTTACAGTTACATAAATACCAGCAGAGGGGGTGGGGGAGGATACAAACATCCCATGAGGTAGGAGTGAGGGGTTTGAATTTGGCGGGCTTTGTATAGGATTGCGAAATACAGAGCCCTCCAGGGAGAGAAACCAGATGCCGAGGGGGGGAGGGGGGAGACAGCAGTGTCTGGCCATGAGGAAAAACCAAAACCTGGCCAACAGCACACTGCAACAAGAGAGAGTACTTTGTATTCACCTTGAACAATAGTTTTTAATAACTTTCAGTGACATAGATGAAGGATTTCAGATTGAAGGTCTGCAGACAGATACCTGGCCAGCAGGTTTTTGTTGAAAAGATGAATCTGAACCGTGTTGCATGGCTGACATGAGGACAGACATGGCTCATCAAAAAACATTTTATGGTAAAATTAAACATCTTTAAATTATGGCCTAGGATCATGTAGTTACTCTCTGAACTACTTTCAGAACTAAGAGCTGACTTTCCCAAAAGTTAGATATACTTTATTAGGAAAATTTAGAACCATTATGAGAAAAGGCTGCTGTTTTGATCCATGCCCTCTGTAAGACTCCTTGCGAGTCCTTGTGCAGATTTCCTGGGCCCGCAATGCCTTGGACCTTTAGTAAGAATGACCCATTTTGTTCCTCTCTTGTGAAGCACAGAAGCAAAAATGGCCACTGGGCCTTGCAATTTTATGTGATATTTTCAATATGTTTAGAACAGATTTTGTCTTGGTACATGTGTTTTTGAGAGGATGTTTTTCACAGGGATCTTCAAGCCTGCATCCGGTTAGAACTCTATTAAATGCTCCTGATTCTTGAACTCCTATTACCAGAAAAAAATGCTTCCAGCCTGTGTGCTTGGAGAGGAGCTGAATGCTAAGTTTATGTGCAAGTCAGAAATGGGGGCTATCTCACTTGAACCTCTGCCACTGTTGTTCTCTGCAGATATGTGAAATGACAGGAGAGGCACCACCATGAAGCTGAAGAGCAGAAAGAGCTGATGGCTTTAGTGATATTTTGTCACTTGAACGGTGACCTTTGTTAATAATGCCTGTGATAGGAAAATGAAATACTTTCTGTTTCAGTAATGTCAGTCTGATGCTTGGCAAAAATTGCTTTTAAGGCAGATAGCAAAGGAGAAAAAAGAGCAGCACTGTTATATTCTGTAGTGTATGAAGTTTAGCATTTTCCCTGATATGCAGTCAGACTAAATCTTGAGTTTACTAACAGATGCAAAAGGAGTTGAAACTACATTTCCGTATCACTAATAAAATAAACAGCATGCTGCCAGCATAATCAGGGCTGGATTTTCAAGGCACTCAACTTGTACTTAAAAACATGAATGGAATGGGCAAGTTTTCAAAGGCACTTGGCGTCCTGCAGCCCCTGTTGAGGAAAATCTGACTAACTTATGGATGCTGAGCAATTCAGGGTGTCTGATGTCAAATGTTCACGTGCTGTTCTTGGGGGAAAAAAAGAGGAAAAGGTAAGTAAGCCTTGTGCTTTCAGTTGGAAGATATAAATTCAATCTATATGTTTAGTAGTTCTTTAAATTCTTTCAAGCCTTTGAAAACAGCAGCAGCCACTCTTAATATCAAAAAACAATCAACAAGAATGGGCGAAATTGACTTGTTTAACTTTAATCCATATTGCTAGTTTTATTAATTTGGGTTGCTGGTACCTTGGTTGGACAGGAAGCATTTATGGGAAATGGCTGTTATTTAGAAAACTGGTTGTTTGTCTTTGGTTTTTCTGTTTGCTTGCTTTTAAGTAATAGCAGTCTAAAAGTATTTACTCACATTACCAAATGGCCCTCGGAATCCGGCACCCTATTCTGATTGCTGTTCTTCATTTTAAGTTTTTCTTCAAAGCCTATATTTTTCATCTCCTTTCTGACAGTGTTTTCCACCCTATTTACATATTCTTTTAATTTAAACTGGAGCAAAGAAAGAGTAACTGTACTACAATCTATAGAAGTACTGAGGTATAAAATCAAGTATGGATGAGAAGGGAAAGGTTATTTTAAACACAACTTTTACATGATTCCTTTACAAGTTTTATTTGGATCAATCTTCCTTTTGCTGAGTGCAGTCAACCCATAGTAATGCACACTGGGAAGGAAACTTGTGCCTCACAAGTGTATTTTTCTTCAGTCTTAACTGTTCACTACCTTACTAAAATTGTAATTTTGGTTAGTCACAATTCTCAATTAGAAACACTATGTATATGTTTAAACAGGAAGTAAATACAAATTTGCATAATTTTATATAAGCTAACAAAGGAGCATACATTGAAATTATGACAGATACCATTTTATTATCTGTGACTTTTTGTAGCCTCCAAAGCTCTCTTCACTAGCAGCCTAACTACCTAAGGCAGACATTAAGAAAGATCCATTGTCAGACTGGCTTTCCTTTTTCCTCTACAAGTTAAAGCATTGAGTTAATGACTGTTTGTCCAAACTTCTCATGTCACATTAATAGATTGAAATATTTCTTCATTTTAATAAGGCTTGGAATAAATCAAATGCTGCCTAGAAAGTCTGCAACTGGTTAAAAGTAGGAAATGAACATTTTATTCTGCTTAGAGAAATAATTTACTTGTGCAGATAGAGTAACTGTAAATTTATGACAAAGCTTCATTAATCCCTTACTTTCACTGTTGTGGAGAGCGTCTGGCCTTGGTGAAGGCGGTTGCAAAGGCATCAAAATCAGCAAGGCAATTATTTTCCATCTTTTGGAGGACTTGTCAACAGCTTTCACTCTCAAGTGAGTTCACTACAAGGGTAGCTCCTGAATATGTCTGCATGTAGGAGATGGTGAGGTGTTTAAAACAAACAACACGGCTGGGAGAAATCTCTGACTCCATCTCTTCACCCATAATGAGAGCAAATTTTGATACTTTAGTGTAGATTCAGGCTTCTTATGTTTGGTTCTTCACCTTCAAAGGTGATGACAACCACTTTGATTCAAAGTCCCTGTCCAACCCAAATATTCAAGTTCTCCACTTAGATTTCCAAATAGAATTCCACTTACCAAAAAAAAAGTAACAAATAAAGAACAAGAGATCTTCAGGGATCAATTTAGTACTATCACTGTAAACAAAATCGAGTTCTTAACAAGAAAGGCAGATACAAGCAACCACTCAACAGTAATGAATCTGAATTTCTGCGTTTCCATGATGGTTTGAGTCACATTTTTACTTTGAAATAAATGGTTTCTAGGTGGAAGGTACATTGTGGTTTATTAAGAATACTGTTATTCTGCTAGGTAGCAGAATGTGCTCATAGGTCTGAGTTAAAGCCAAGTAGTTTCAGAACTTGTGACAAAAATCTGTGGTGGTTTGTTTTAGTTTTTTGGGGTTTTTTTCCCAAAGTGGATATTACAAACACTTTTCAGTAGGATAACAGGTATATAAATCAAAGCATAAATTTGGTAGTAAGAAAACCAACTAAAAGAATAAAATAATCCTTAAAATGAAATATACATGAATTGCTTATAGTTATTTTATTTTAAGCCTAAGGTCTACAGGCTGACCTCAGAAAGATGCATGGGTTTAGACACCCATAAAACAACATTATTAGCTTTTTTCAGTGATTAAGGAAATGAAACATTTTAAATGGCCATTTCTACCAGATACAATGTGTTTTTATTTTGTGTTCTCAGTACAAGCCTTCAGTCAAACTCACTGAAGTATTAATGCTGTTTTTATTTACTTTTATTGAATATTTAACTGTTTTCTTTTCTTTAGCATAGGGCTGATTTCTGTACTTTAACAGCCTCCATCTCTTAAAATCTTAGGACAGAAGATAGAAAGTTGACTTGTTTCAGATGTAGCTATGCTGGCAAGCCAAGTTAATATAAAACTAATTATTTAGTGGAATAACCCACTACTTTCAGTTTAAAGTATCATCTTTTGAAATAAGTCTGAGAAAATGAAAAACTGATCAAGTGCTTCAACTATTTATTTCTTTTTAAAAGAAATGCATTTTCATGAGACAAGCAAATGAAGCCATGTCAGCCATATCACCCATCCTTAAGAGGAGACTAGAAGACAATTTCCGCCTGCCTTTCCAAAATGCTGTATGAGCTTGCTTTCTAATCCTTGCTGAATGTCTTTGTCAGGTTTTACCTGATGGCTTTTTGTTTGTTGTTTGGTTGGGGTTTTTTTTGGTTTTTTTTTTTTTGTTGTTGTTGTTGGTTTTTTTTTGGTTCACTTGTTTGTTTTGTTTGAGGTTTTTTTGTTTGTTGGTTTGGTTTGGGTTTTTTGCTTAGAAGGAACATCAGGAAAAGCAATCCTAGAAAGAGGCGAGTGTTCAGAAGAACAGAAATAAGTATTGGCATGTGTGGTTTGGGATTTTTTCTCTCCCAAGAGTGGAAATGGGTAGAGATTAAAATTAGATTGCAGAAATATTGCCTTGGGTGAAGAGAGATTTTTACAAGCTTTAGTTCCTGGTACGTAAGAATGAGCTTTATAAATCAACAACTGATTTCCCTACTGAGAAGCTCAAAGGCTAAGACTGGAGACACAGAAAGAAGTTGCTCTGGCACCAGCAGGAGGAACTAGTGTAAATAGCCTGATAAAATGGTGGTGGTTTGATGAACTAGGAGCTAGGAGCAAAGAAAGTAAAAATAAAGGAACAAACCTGAGGATGTCCATGAACAAGTCCTGTAGTGTTAAACATAGTGCAACACACTGAATAGTACAAGTCCATACTTTCACCTTTCAGGTCAGTTAAGGTAGTCTTCAGTTTATCACTTAACTTTCTTAGCACTACCTGTCCATTGGCTATTTAATAGTCTTTAACTTCCATATTCTGCTTTACATACCAGTCCTTGAGGAGCCATCTGTACTATTGGAGACTGCTCTAGGTGCTCAAACTAGTGAAATCACTTCTCTGTAGTTAAAGGTCATGTTAAGAAATGGTTTCTGACGTCTTCTGTTTGATTGGTTGTTGGGTTTTGTTGGGTTTTCCTTTTCTTGGGGAGGGGGAAGGAGGAGGATTGGATGGGAGTGGCTTCCTGTCTCACATGTGTGTACTTGGAGCCTGTTTTTTGTCATATCTTAGTTATCAGCAAATTGCTATGCCCCGGGGGGAGAAAATTAGGTTAAGCCATGTTCACCTGTAAAACAGCAGTGGTGACTCCAAGAGGCTGATCTATGAAAAGACATGGACAGCAAATCTAGAGTTATTGGATGAAAGCATTTTATCCATCTTCCACATGGAAGAGTGCAGTTCCAATTGCAAAACCTCATACATTTGGCATATTGTAGGCAGACAATGTTTGGGAAAGGTTAACAGGAAGTTGGTGTTCCAGCTCAACTCTTGGGAAACTTTCTAAATCACTTTCAGATTATTCCTATATCAGCCATTCGCAGAGCTACAGGCTGTGCAATACTATCTGTTGGCTTTTGTGAAAAAATCAAATGGAAAATGCGGTTTGCTCTGTGGTGGTCCAGCAGAAAGGGACTCACAGTCAACACTGCAGCTCCTTGTGTGTCGGGATACAGGTGCAGGCTGCAGGCAGCCTCGATGATGGTAAGTTACAGCTGCGCCCCAGGGAAAGAAAGAAAGAAGACACTGCTCCGAGGGAGAGGAGGTGAGGGATGAGGACTTCGAGTTTGATTATCACAACAAGAAGCAGTTGAGGACAGAAAGAGGAAGTATAAAAGCCTGCATTGTGGGAGAGTTAAGGGCTGATGCTCGACACCAGCCCTCTGAGTCCGCCCTGTGACTCTGACTACAGCACTTGTGGAGCAGGAAGTTAACAGGAAGGCAGGCTCTAGTTCAAGACCCTTTCCTTCAACATTTTGAGAAAGGAGTCATGGCCTCTGAGTGCCATGAGACCTCACAGAACAGTCACAGCTCTAGCAAAGGTAAAATAGGAGCCCAGGAGCTCTCCTCTGTGTTTCAAACAAGAGATACTTGAGATGGCCTGATCCTGTAGGGATCTTTCCACACCTGAAACATTACTGCTCCCATGGGTTTTTGCAGGGCTTGGCTGACTAGTTGCATATGTGTGGAGCTGAATTTTGAAAATCTGGAATGGTGTTTCTGTTTCCTTCATAAGGGTTCTGAGCTGTATCTTTGTTTCTGCCCACATTTGTGGGCCCGTATCTATAAGAAAGAAGTGAGGTAGATAATTTTTGATGTAATTTTTCATTAAATGAATTGTTCTTTTTTGTCAGAAAGCCATTTTTCTTTCTTGCTTACTACTGCACATGAAAAAAGCTTGCATGCTGGCACTACAACTGCTTTATTTGCTTTAGATTGTCTTGAGTTTAGGCCATTTGAAGGTTTGAGTGTGAACAATAGAAATGGTTATGATAAATTGTCGAGCTCTTCCAAAGATTCAGAAGTTCTGGAGTTACTGCCAATGACAGATGATTTGTCCTTGCTCATCACTTGTCATCTTGGCAGCATTTTTGTGCTCTCTGCTGAATCTCCCTCAGTGTATAGCTGAATTCTTTAGAAAAAGAAAATTAGTTTCTGTTTCATCCATGTTCGTGCTCATCAGTTCAATAGCATCTGTGTTTCACTAAGTGGAACACCTTCCTCATGAAGCATAAGTTTGATTTATTTTAATAGGGTGTTAGGAGAACTGCTGGAGTTTGACATGAACACATTTCTAAAGTTACAAAGATGTTAAGAATGATCTTCTGTATCTATTTCTGTGGATTTCTATGACTGTGCATGAATGGCACTGCATACTTGACAGGCTGTATCCTTTGCTACAGGATTTCTGCAACTAATGACAATGTTTTCAAATACTGGAGTGTAAACTCTCTGTATCTGAGAAAAGGCTGAGTGAGTAGATAGTGATTTTCTTTTTCAGTTTTTCCCCAGTTTCATAAGGTCTATTTCAGAACTCGCCTGCTAACTTGCTGCTTTGAATCTTAGTAATGGGGAATTATGTGATACGGCATTATAAATAATTGAATACCAACAGTCTGTAGATGAAAAAACGCTGAATTCAGAAAATAGTTCTCTGAAGGAGTTGGTGAATAGACTGTCCTCTGCTTGTTCTCTGACACTGATTTAGTTGTCTGAGACAGGAAAGGGTCAGTGGCTGTGGACATTAGACTGAAATACAGCTCCCCGGTTCACCCTGGAGTTCTGCTTACAAATGTTTCTGCACAGCAGAGCTCCTCAATGGCAAAACAGAAATGGCACCTCAAAAGCACAAAATTCTTCTTTGGGAGGGATTCTTTCCAATATTTCCTCTTTTAGTAAATAAAAACAATCTGAACTGCAGAACAGTCAGTACAGAATTAATAAATTCTGCTTCCTTAGCTACTGGTAATCCCATTCATCACAGTTAAGAAAGCAACTTATATTTAGAAGCTCAAAGGCGGCAGTCTTGGATTAGACCAAAGACTATTTCAGTGCCTTACTGCTCCAAAGGTGGTTTGAATGCCTAAAAGAGCAGTGAGAACAGGGTAGGGATATATGATCACGTCTCCTAATGCACTCCCTGCTAGCAGCTCTGCTTAGCTTCAGAGAGCGTTTGCGTTGACCTAGAGCTTTGTGTGTTTATTAACCCACAGATTGTATGATTTCCTCTAGAGGAAGTGTGACATGAGAATTTGTCAAATAGATATATGGTTTTCTTTGTTTTGGAAAGTGTCAACTTCCCTCCATTTAATATCTGTGCAGAATTTTGGTGGTCAGCCCTCATTATGAATGCACACTCTAGTTTTTCTCAGTTTTAGCCTAAAAGGTGAGCTGCATTAACAAGAGGTTCACCAGCCTTCTGTCTTGTATGGAAATTTCCAAGCTGTCCCTTACCTTTTGGGAGGGAGCAGTGCTGCTTCCTGTCACAGAGCCAGCAGAACCAGTGGATGAATCTGAAACTTGGCGTTGTATTCAAATGCTTGAGATCTTGAATCCCCAACCCCCTACACGCCCCAATCAAGTTGTTATATTGCTTCTAAAATACAGGATTTCAGATTTCTTTTTCATTACTGCCCCTCTTGCAAGCATTATTCTCTACATTCGTTTTTCCCTGGCACAGAACTCAAGTTCACTCCAGCTCACTTGCTATGCATGCAGATATGAATTTTAACCAGAAAAAGATCATCACTCAGATAACAAATACCTGTTTTACCATTCTGAGCTTATTAGGCATAGAAACCTGCTGCACAACTGCCTTAAATACTTCTGCTGAAGCTGTGCTATATGTGCTTCTTAGGTTATGATCAATTTTAAGCAGACACAGCCACGCTCTTTTGCAGGTTTTTTTCACTTCAGTCTTATTTGCTATCATCCCTTCTAAGTGAAAATGCAATGGCTTTTTAAAGTAAAGAGAATGGCAAACACAGTAGATAGACAAGGGCATTCTGGAACATTGTGTCATGGCTGTAAAGGCCTGCTGTGCGCAAGGACGGACTGCTGTACTGATGAGTAATTGGATCTAGGTTGTGTTGCTGCTGACTTTAGACAATTTTGGGGCTTTTTAAACTGATTCATTGTAGTCTTGTACTTGTAAACTAGTGCTTGATAACTGCTGATGGAGATAATCTTCTGACTCTAGGGTTATGCATATGATTACTCAGCTTTTGAAGAAAACTTTAGAATTGAGCAACTTTTTCCCTCAAGCACCAAAACTGAAGGTATACATAGCATTGTGTTTATTTATTTTTTGTAGAACAGTGGATGTGCCAGTGCATTCATCTACACTGAAAAACATAAGGAGCACAATAACTGGAAAATATGGGAAGGTTTTTAATGATGATGATAGCATTATAGTGTCCTGCAGTTCTTACAGACGTAGTCAGAATGTACACTGCCGACTTCAAAGTCAATTAAATGGACAATAAAGGCCATGTTGGCAGAAGAGATGTTAAGAAGGGAGAGACTGAGATGCAGCATTTGGATGTTGCTGAAATGAACAACCCTTTTGTGAGATGTAAGACTGAATGACCCAAAGATGAAAATATGGCCTTGAAATCCCAGCCTAATGTTGAGTCCCAGTTCAGATGTAATTCTGTATTAAAAATCTAGCAATCTTCTTGGGGAATCATCAGTCATCTTTTTAAGCAGCTGTCAATACTAGAACAAGCTTTGGGTAGATGGTCTAAATTAAATTCCAAAAAGCACACTGAAAGGTAAAGTGAATTTTTAAGTCAGGGGCTATTTGCAGCCCATCTAAACTTAGAATATATTAGTTTGAGTGTCTCTGAGTGCACTACAAGTTCATCTCAATTTGACATATGCTTTTTGAAAATGTTGTTAATATTAAGTAGATTCATGAATGCATAAACTATTATGGATAAAACATGATCTTTCTGCTGAGGAGTTTCAGCTGTAAATAAAAATGGGTTCATTTCATCTTGTTAGTTGTAAATTGTGAATAAATCTATCTACCAGATACCCTCAGGTACCCTGAGCTGTCTGAGATAACGTGAGTGACTTTTGAGTCCAGTCAGCCTCTTCCAGAGACTGGCTTAAGTGGTCTGTGAGCTGTCCATAACAAAACCAGTGACACTTAGAACCATATTCTGTTGAAAATGCTTTGTCTGCTTGAAATCTGAGAATCTGGGCAAAGCAGGTACTCCAAACGAAATATTTTTTAAGAAACTAAATGAACTGAAACCAAAGTTTTAATGGGAGATACAATGCAATAAATTCTGATCTGCTGAAGCTTCAGGCACAAAGAAGTTATCCAGTCCGCTTGTAACACATTAATAAAAAGTGAACAGAAAATGTTAATTTCATTCTATGGATTTCTTAAATCTGAACTTTTGGTTGACTGCCACTTGGAAGCAGAGAAAGAGCTTAGGAGCCCTTTGTGGAACACGGTTACTGTAATTTTCCTACCACCACTGAGAAATTTGACTCGAGGGTGTCACTGGCAGATTGCCTTGGAGCCATGGGAACCTTATGAGACCTCATCTTGAGCAGAGTGGTTACAGCAGGGCAGACATTCCCAGCAGGACATCCTGGAGCCAAAAGTTAGGAAGGACAAGGTTGCTAGGAACCTGACAAGAAATCAGAAAGCACGTCAACTGTGCTGCCTGTTTTTCGTTTTTTATATTTAATTCTGTTTGCTTTCAGCAGAACTGCATGTAGATTGACTAACAGAATTGTTCCTGCTTTAGTAAGACTTTGATTTGTTCTGTTTTATGGAAAATTTAAATGACAGCTTATGTTGTCAATGGGATAAACTTTCTATGCTTTGAAAGTTTATATAAGGAGCAAATACTCCATTGAGAACTTTGTTACTATTCTGTCCTCTTTTGACCTTTTTGGGTTTCTGGGAGTGTTTGTGTTCCAACTGGTTTGTTATGAGCAATCTCATCAGAACAGACATGCTCCAGTCTGTTGTGCTGCCTTCTATCACAGTTGCTCAGTTTCTATCCTCTTCTTCTGTATGTGCTGTGGGAACGCCTACAGTGGCGAATGCAAGAAAATGTCAAAGCAACACAACAAAATACCATCTCCTTGTTGTTGGGTACTGAACTCCACATGAAGTAAGGACCCTGATTACTGTTGCTAATGATACTGAAATTTTCCAGAACCACATTAGCAGCTATGGCTTTCCTTCCCCCTCTTTCCTCATCAGTGCTGTGAGAGTTTCTAATAAGTAGCCAGTCATGTACAGCTGCTCCTGCTTTCCCCTCACCCGAGTCTCTCCAGATCACAATTTTCAGTCTTGCCTATCATTCTGCTAAACAAGCAGTGACCCCAATTCTAATAGCCTTTGAATTAATAATGAGGGTTATCAGTATGAGGTTTTTGGATGCTCTTAAGATTTGTGGCCAGTTAAATTGTTCTCCTTTGGACATGGCGCAGTATAAATTGCCACCATCCTTGGCAAGTGTTGTTTCTGTTGGTCATCATTAAAAGCCAATGGTCCAAGTAATAAGAGCTCAGCACTAGACATCTAATTGAACATTTAAACACTGTCAGTACCAGAACTTGTTTCTGTTTTATTTTGGGGGTTTTTTTTCTTTGTGTTTTTTTTAAGGGGATATTCAATACAGTTTTGAGTATCCAGTAGTCTTGAGTTGTGAATCAAGATGAGCATGGTAACTATACAAATAAAATGGAATTAATTTATGTTTAAAACTATTAATATATTAATCCTAATTCAGTTTTATGTAGAAAAAAAATTAAAGGTGTCCAGCCTTTTCCAGTGTGTTTCTGGCCTCTCTTTCGTTGATGATTTATTTCCTACCTATGAAAGCAAGTGTATTTTTATCTTCTTCATTTCCACTGTGAAGTTGATTCAAAAGTGACTTGCCACAAAAGTGTAGTGGATTCAAGGAGGGAAAGGACTGAGTGAAAGATGAGTTAGGAAGCACATGTTCAGTCCAGCGTGAAGGCAGATCCTGGAAAAATTTTCAACAAAGGAAAGGAGAAGATGTATGAGAGGAGAATGAGAGACCTTCTGTGCATGGAACCTGGGACAGGCTGTAATTCATCATCCCTGTGTCAACCCTCTTTCTCAGGAGAACCCTTTTCTTCCTGCTCTTTGCACTTCTCTGAACTACAGCACTTGTGGTGTGGATTTTTTCAGTTTGGGTTTGTTTGGTTTTTCTTTAATTCAGAGGCTTTCAGAGTAGGTATACTTTGGAAAGGCCTTAGAAGCAGGAAATACAGAAATCTGACAAAAGTAACTTGATATTCATTTTCTGCCTTCCTCTCTGTTGCTTCCTCTCAACACACAATACTAAGGCAAAAATGTTTTCATTTTTCTCCTCAGTCAGCTGAAACATATTCTTTCCTGTGATGCCGGCAATGAAATGTATTTTCCAAGTTTAATTGGCAAGTCAAACAATAACACAAATGCTTCTGCAGAATGGTGCTAAAGGTTCTCTGTCCTCAGTTCAATAGCAAAAGTCCTAGAGAGCTTGTGCTTTGGTTTTTGTCATTTGCAGAGAGCATCTATTTATTTTTTTTTTCCTGGCTTTCACAAGCAAGATGGCTGATAGCTGGTTTGTTCTCTATCTCAGGTCGTGGAGACTAATTTGGTTGCTTTTGACTGTCACTGGATCATTATAAATGAGGTAACTGTCAAGTGAACATTGTTGTGAACCATGAATCCTGTTTTCAGGCTTGCTGACAATATTCATGCTGGTTCTCACTTTGCCAACAGGAAGCAGTAGCTATGACAAAGTTCAAGCACACTTCGAGGAGGAGATGGTGGTTA